>APFE031287631.1:87845-105187 GCA_000404065.3 Pinus taeda | reverse complement strand
TGTAATCCAGACTATATTTCCACTTGTATGATAATACAGAGTTGGGGTTTTAGGCTGAGGCTTTCCCCGGGTTATTTCTTCTGTGTTATGTGTGATTGATTTCTCATTCTCAGTTATATGTGTTCTCTTGATCTTACTCAATTCGATTAAGCTTCCACAATTTTTTTTGTAGAAGTAGATATTGTATTGCGTTTTAGTATATTGCATAATCTGTTGATCTACAGTGGGAAATTCTACATGGTATCGGATCTAGCTGATTTGTAGAAAAATTTCTACATGGTACCAGAGCAAAGGTGATTAAGGAAGAACAATATACAAGAAGGGAGAAGGGAGAAGTTTGAGGTTCCTGAATATAGAAATCGAGTTCTTATCACATCTCAATTTCACCAATGGCGTTCAACAGTTTGAGGCTTGAGTATGCACTTGATGGCAGCTCAAACTATATAGCCTGGAAGGATCGCATGGAAGCCGTATTAGAGGATAACAGGTTAAAGGACTTCATTGATCAAGAAGTCCCCAAGCCTGCAGCATCTAGAGCCCAAGAATTGGTGGAATGGAAGAAATGTGTGGCTAGAGCGAGAAGGATTCTTCTGGAGGGAGTTCGAGATCACATAGTCTTGAGTCTCCATGGGAAGGAGACACCATTTTCAATGTGGAAAACATTGAAAGATCTATATCAAAATAACAATGATTAGAGGAAATTTCCGTTGAAGGACAAGCTTTGGAAGATCAAGTGTGAAAAGGGTGACACAATCTCTACATATCTGAACAAGCTCACCACATGCATGGATGAGCTTGGAAGTGTAGGGATCGCTACAGTTGATGATGACATGGTGAGTCTTGCACTACTCGGTCTTCTTAAGAGCTGGCATAGCTACCAGGACTCGGTTAATGGAAGAGAGAAATTGCCAGATTGGGAACGACTTTGGTCGGATTTGATGCAGGAGGAGATAAGAAGAAGCACCAGAGATGGTTCTTCATCCATGGAGGATGAAGAAAACTGCACCTTAGTGAGTAAGGCGATGAAGGGGAAGGAGAAGCATTCTCTTTCCCAATCCAGTTCTTCCCAAGGTGGGAAGAAGTTTGACAAATCGAAAGTGCGATGCTTTTGTTATCATGAGGTGGGCCATTTTGCTATAAATTTCCCACTGAAGAAATCCAAGAAGGGATTTGTGGAAGGATCAGAAGGCGAGGCACTGGCCTCACAGTTCAAGTTCGATTTCACATTGTTCGCATGCATGGTCTCATCCATGGTGGGAAGTAGTTGGTTTCTTGATAGTGGAGCTTCTTTCCACATGACCAATGATAAGAGTTTGTTCAGTACTTTGGAGGAGAAAGATCTCCAGATACTCATAGCGATGGGTAATGATGAAAAGTATAGTGTCTCAAGTGTAGGCACGGTTGTTTTTCAGAGGGAGCATGGAGCTTGCATTACCTTGACTGATGTCAATTATGTACCAGGATTGAAGAGAAATTTGGTGTCAATTGTGATGCTGGAAGACAAAGGCTATGATGTAGTCTTTAGTAAGGGAAAGGTTTTCCTTAGACACATCATCACTAGACAGGTGAAGCAGATCGGTTCATGGGTCAAGAACCTATATGCTCTTGAGGTTCAAGATGCATGCAAAGCCTTGAGGAGCAAGGCAACTGTTGGAGACTTGGTGGTTGAGACGGAGAGTACATCACCTCTCAACATGCAGTGCCAGGAGAAGTCTCAAACGATTATGGAGGAGCCACGATTGGTGAAGCAACTTCAGGAGGTTGTGGAGCAGCCACAACTAGAGAAGCTGAGAGGAGATTGAGTAGAGACATCTACTCATGTAGAGACCTCAAGTAGGGGGAAATTTCAAGCTAGGTGGGTAGAGAGATCACATGCACCCATACCTCCAAGTAGGAGGTGGGGCGATGTGGAGTGATCGTCCCAAGAAGACTAGAATAGGGGCAGGATCCTTGAGGTACCCAACCTCTTTGATTCGACTTTACTACAGGAGCCCCGATGAGGAGTAGTAGGACTGGTTGGTTGGGTAGAGATAGATGCAGATGGAGCGACAGAGAGAGCTACAGTGCAAGAGTCCCAGGACTGTGTAGAGCTAGCAGACTGCAATAATGAGAGAGGCACAGGAATGTTGCACCAATGCAGGATGGCACAGTGAGGTGTGCAATGGTGCAAGATGCATGGAGTGTTGTAGCATCTTAGAGGTCAGAGAGGGAGCACTTTTTAGCAACTGGTAGAGCTTCAGCATCAAAGTATGGTTCTAGCCCAACATAGAGGTCAATGGAGAGTTTTTTTTTTTTTTGTTTTTTTTGTTTTGGTTTTTTGTTTTTTTTTTTTTTTTCTAGAGTTGCTGGAGCAATCACACTTGGTAGAAGTGTTGCATGTGGAACATTCCAAAGGTACAGGATCTAGTTTGAGTTGAATGCATTTCTTGTTGAGAGGGAGTGTTGAAAATGGCAACAAGAAATGCTAAAAATAGAAGTGTTAAAAATAGCACTGCTATAAATAGCAGTTTGGGTACCAGTGCTGGATTGAGCCAATGCTATTTTTAGCAGTTTAGGATGGATTCCAATTTTAGTCAATTCTTGGACTAAAATAGGAAGTAGAATTCGAATTTGAACTTAATAGTTGTTTGAAAAGAAATAAATTAATTCACCATGAGTTAATTAGTTGTGAAAAATCAAACATGAAGTCTATGTGAGGACATGCAACAGTTTCTCTATTAATTGAGGAATTTATCCATCAGTTAAAGAGATAAGGATGAGTTCTAATATTGAGTTGTAATTAGTTGGCTCAGTTAACTGAGTCAAGTCCAGATAGACTGATTTAAACAGTTTGTTTAAATTAATGTGAGTTCAGTTAGTTAATGCATGCTTGCATATAACTGCTACAATTAAGATAAATGAATATTCTCTCATGAATAACTCATGCATGTCAGTTCAGATAGAGACCCAGTTGAGATCAGAGGAGGGACAATTTACTATCAGTTGGATGGATTTTTCCTATAAAAGAAGCTCATCCATGGAGAAGGATTTATCTCCTTCAGGATTGCGCAGTTAGATCAGAGGTTAGTGAGTGTGTGAAGAGGCCAATTCACACAAGTGGCTGCACTAGACCCCAAGGAAAATTGTGCAAAGAAATAGGAGGCTTGGAGGGCAGAGGAGAAGGTTTGAGAGAGGCCTTTGATTGTCTATGAGGACCAGAGGGATTGCAGAGAGAGCATGACAACTTGTGAGCTGATTATTTTTGTAATCCGGACTATATTTCCACTTGTATGATAATATAGAGTTGGGGTTTTAGGCTGAGGCTTTCCCCAGGTTATTTCTTTTATGTTATGTGTGATTGAGTTCTCATTCTCAGTTATATGTGTTCTCTTGATCTTGCTCAATTCGATTAAGCTTCTGCAAAGTTTGTTGTAGAAGTAGATCTTGTATTGTGTTTTAGTATATTGATAATCTGTTGATCTACAGTGAGAAATTCTATATGGTATCAGAGCTAGCTGATTTGTAGAAAAATTTCTATAGTTATATTCTCTAGCTCGATCTTTAAGCTTCCGCAAATTGATAGTAGAAGTAGGTTATAGTATTCTACTTTGATTTATATTGCTTTATCGGTTAACCTACATAACAGATTTTTCTACATGGTATCAGAGCTGGATTTGTAGAAATTTTCTGCATAGTAACGGAGCTGTGAACAGTATATGGAGAAGAGAATTCAAAGTTTGAAGCTCGGGGTTGCAGGTGCAAATCGAATTCATATCATACTTCAAGGGTGGCCAATGGCGTTCTATAGCTTGAGACTCGAGTATGCCTTGGAAGGTATCTCGAATTACATAGCATGGAAAGATAGAATGGAGGTTGTATTAGAAGACAATGGCTTGAAGGAATTTGTTGATCAAGAAATCCAAAAGCCACTTCAACTAATGCATAAGAGTTGGCTGAGTGGAAGAAGTGTGTGGCGAAGGCGAGATGGATCATCCTTGAGGGAGTTCGAGACCATATTGTCTTGATTCTCCATGGGAAGGATACTCCATTTTCAATGTGGAAGACATTGAAGGACCTCTACCAGAACAGTAGCGACCAGAGGAAATTTGCGCTAAAGGATAAGCTTCAAAGAATCAAAATGGGGAAGGGCGATACTATTTCTACATATCTAAACAAGCTTACCACCTGCAGAGATGAGTTTAGCAGTGTGGGAATAAGTACTGTCGATGATGATATGGTGAGCCTCGCTCTCCTTGGCCTTCCAAAGAGTTGGAATAGCTACCAACACTCTGTGAATGGAAGGGAGAAATTGTCAGATTGGGAACGACTTTGGTCAAATCTGATGCAAGAGGAGATCAGGAGGAGCACACGAGATGGTTCTTCATCAAAGAATGATGATGAAGAAAATCTGGCATTAGCAAGTAAGGCAAGGAAAGGGAAGGGGAAGGCTTCCCATTCCAAATTGAATTCTTCTCATGGAGGGAAGAAGGGTGACAAGTCTAAAGTGAGATGCTTTAATTATCACGAGATTGAACATTATGCAACTAATTACCCATCGAAGAAGTCTAAGAAGGGATCCTCGAAAGGATCAGAAGGTGAGGCATTAGCCTCTTAGTTCAAAATGGACTTTACAATCATCGCATGCGTGGTGTCATCGATGATGGGTTGTGTGTGGAATCTTGACAGTGGAGCCTCATTCCACATGACCGATGATAAAAATTTATTCAGTGCCTTAGAGGAGAAAGACCTTAAGATGCGCATAGAGATGGGTGATGACCGAAAGTATAGTGTTTAAGGAGTGGGCACGGTTGCTTTTCAGAGGGAGCATGTAGCTCCTATCACCTAGATAGATGTGAAGTATGTGCCTGGACTAAAGAAGAACTTGGTATCGGTCACGATATTAGAGGACAAAGGCTACGATGTTGTCTTTAGTAAAGGAAAGGTGTTCCTAAGACACATAGCCACTGGTCATACCAAAAGGATAGGGATTCAGATGAAGAATCTCTATAAACTAGAGGTAGATGATTGCGCAACATTGAGTATGAAAGAAAAATTGGTGCAAAACCAAGACATTGGCAAGTTGTGGCATAGGCGATTGGGCCATTTGCATCATGGGGCTTTGAAGATAATGAAACATATGTCTATAGGACTTCCCAAAGGTAAACTTGAGCAAGTTGACACATGAAAAGGTTGTACCTTGGGAAAGTACACCAAGTCTTATTCTCATGATCGAGATAGTCGAGCAAAGGCTATCTTAGAGCGAGTTCATACTGATGTGTGTGGACCATTATCGACGACATCCACAGCGAAGCAAAGGTATTATGTGATTTTCATTGATGATTTTTATTGTAAATGTTGGATTTATTTCATGCAGAAGAAGGACCAAACTTTCGCAAAGTTTTGTGAGTTCAAAGCTTTGGTCGAGAAAGAGTCAAGGAAGAAGATCAAGGCCTTGAGAAGCGACAAGGGTGGAGAATATGTCTCTCAAGAGTTTAAGGACTTCTGTGCAGCGGAAGGAATTAAATGAGAGTTAACGACACCTCATAACCCACAGCAGAATGGGGTGGCCAAGAGGAAGAACAAAACTATTGTAGGGGTAGCACGGGCAATGCTACATGACCAAGGCCTACCACTTCACTTGTGGGCTGAGGCATGCAACACAACGGTCTATTTGCAGAATAGAAGCCCACATCACATACTTGGGATGAAGACACCAGAGGAAGCTTTCTTTGGTAAGAGACCGGATGTGGGTCACTTCAGGATCTTTAGCTCATTTGTATATTTCCATGTGACAAAGGATGCACGGAAGAATCTTGAACCGACAACAAAGTTGGGGATACTTGTGGGGTACACTGATACACCTCACAACTATCGGGTGTACTTGCCTACCAGTCGGAGGACAATAGTTCGCAAATATCTCAAGTTTGATGAGCAAAAGGCCATGTGAGTTTCCCTTAAGATGGAGCTCCAACTACAGGTTGTGGAGGAACTATTGGTTCCTAAGGAGGAGGAGCCTCAGATTGATGCGGAGCAGCCGCATGCAGAGGTTCCAGGAGTGGAGACATCCATTCAAGCAGAGTCTTCCAGAGATGGACAGAAGCATATAAGAGAAGCTGATAGATTGTTGAAGGATGCGAGAGAGCATGTGGGAGCATCACCTTCTCAGCGCAGACAGAGGAGGTCACCTGAGAGGTACATTGGATACATGGGCCTTGCTAGGGAATGTCTTGAGACCGAGCCATCTTCCTTTGAGGAAGCATTGCAATAGCCGATTTGGGTTGATGCTATGGTGGAGGAGTATGACTCCATAGTTCGTAATAGTGTTTGGGACATGGTTCTAAGACCGAAGAACAAGTCAGTTGTGAGTTCCCCTTGGCTTTACAAGGTAAAGCAAGCTATTGATGATGGGAGCATCATGTTGCTACAATATATTTCGATAGAGGAGCAAGATGCTGACATTTTGACAAAGGCATTGTCAAAGTGTAAATTCGAGTTCCATAGAGACAAGATTGTGGTGGCAAATAATCCCTTTCTTGTTGAGAGGGAGTGTTGCAATGTGGCAACAAGAATATTCCAATTTAATTTGTCCTTGAATTAAATTGTGAATTAAAATCGAATTTAGTCTTAACAGCTACTTGGAAATAAATAATTAAGTTATTTTGACATAATTAGTTGGAGAAATTCAAGTTAGAATTCTTTCTGAGGTCATGAAACAGTTATCCATTAAATTAAGGAGATAAGATTGAGTTATATTTGAGTTGTAATTAGTTAACTCAGTTTACTGAGTTAAGTCCAGTTAAATTAGTTCCAAACTATTTGAGGAGCTAATAGAGAGTTAACAGTTAGTTGATGCATGCACTCAACTAGTGTACTCCAGTTAACTGAAGATTCCCTCTTCAGAAACTCATGCATGTCTATTATGAGAAAAACCCAGTTGAGATTAAAGTCAAGGACAATGTACTATCAGTGGCATGTGTTTTCTTATAAAGAAAACTCATGCATGCAGTCAAGGAATCATTCCTTGAGGATTGTGGAGTTTTGACAATGTGTGAGAGTGATCATCCACTGGGTAGAAGAGGTTTTCCACTTGGTTGAAGGAGAATCATCCCAGACGAACAATGCAAGGAAATAGGAGCTTGGAGGGTAGAGAGGAAGGCTTGAGAGAAGCCAGGATTGCCTGTGAGCATATGTAAGGATTGTACTAAGAGCTGGCTAGCTGTGAGAGCTGAGGCTTTGTATAATTCCTATGTATTTCCACCTTGTATGATAATACAGATAGTGGGGTTTTTAGCTGAGGCTTTCCCCAAAGTATTTTCATGTGTATTGTGCATTGATTCTTCTTCTTTTGGTTATATTGTTAAGCTTGATCTTTAAGCTTCCACAAATTGATAGTAGAAGTAGGTTATAATATTCTGCTTTGATTTATATTGCATTATTGGGTTAACCTACATAACATATTTTTCTACAAAGTCTACCTCCCTATGAGGTGGAAACTCTATAATGTCCTTTGGGAATACATTCTGAAACTGCTGCAAAACTGGGTACTTACTTAACATATCTCCATCCTCAACCTCCTTACCCTTGTCACTGGAAATGTGTACTACAAACATCACACAACCTTTTTTGCAACTATGCTTAGCCTGCATAGCAGTAACCATCCTCACTGATGTAGACTTCTTCTTTCCCTGCAAAGTCCTCTTTTCTCCACTATCATCCACACACTCAATGGCCTTGTCAAAGCAATCCACTTTTGTTCTATGAAGGTATAGCCAATCCATACCTAAAATCATACTATACAATCCCAACGGAAATACATTCAAATGTGTTGTTGTCAGCATACCATTTAACTCAAATGCACAAGATTTTATCCAATGGTGAACTCACTTCTTTGTACTTGTAGCCAACTATACCAACCAAGATTCTGTATGCACTTCTTTTCTCAAACCACACTTATCCACTAGGTCAGGATTAATATAACTATAGTTAGATCCAAGGTCAATCAAAATATAAACAACTTGATCACAAAGCTTACTTTCCATCTTAATGATCAATGCCTAATGATCCGCCTACCTGTTGTCCACAACTGCATAGATCCGAAGAATGCTATGACCAACATCACCAACTATATGCGCCTCCTGGGAACTGTAGATCTAGGGTATACCACCACTCTGATACTGCAGACAATCCCTCTTACGATGATCCTTACCACATATCCAATGCTACAACGGTTCCCTAGCACCACCTCTAGCCTGCTGCTCTCCATGTCCTTTCTTAGTTGTATTGAATCTCTTGTAAGGAACTGCATTTTCTTTCTCACTTGCATCTTGGGGTCTTCCTCTCTTTGGTGGCCATTTTCCTTTAGCTTTCTCATTTCTTTTCAATTCATGCTTAGGCTCAAATTTGCGCTTCGATTGCTCATAGCAGTGTTTCAAATTTCAAATGGCCTTCTCCAACGATTTAGGCTCATCAAACTCAATTTGGCCTTTGTATGCAACTGGCAATCCATCGATGAATCTCTAAACCATGGCCTTCTCCTCCTTGAGGTAAGGCACATGTCTCAGCAGCTCCAAAATCCTGCTAGTATACTCATCATATGTCATAGAACCCATCCAGAACTCATAAAACTCCTTAGCCTTGTCATCATAGTACCTCTTCGACAAGTACTTCTTCATGAAGATCCTTTCAAATGCATTCCAAGTCAAATCCTCCTCATGTATACCTTTGAAATTCTTCACGTCTTCCCACCAAATATCCACTTTACCTTGAGACTAAAAGTAACTATCTTTGCTTTCATGTTTTCTGAATAATCATGCAATCTGAATAATTTCTTCATACCAAGCAATTGTGCCTCTACATCCTGTGATTTATTCATCTCTCCATCAAAGGTAGGTGGCTTTTCTTTTTTAAACTCATATGACAAGCATCCCCTATCACTCCTCCTATAAGGATGATAATGATGACAATCATGATGCTTGTTAGAACCAAAACTCTAATAGTACCTGTGTCTATCACCTCTCTTATCCGAAGTGTCCAACAACCTACCATCTCTGATCGTGTCAAATCTATCTGAAATGTGTCTACAAGGAGACCTACTGCCATATGCCCCATTAGTTTTTTCCTCATGTCCATCGCTAATCTGAAGTGGTCATTGTTGCTACAAATCTGAAAAACTATGAAGTAGTATTGCATTCACCTCTGTTTGTTTCTCTTGTGCCTGCATGATTTTGTCATATTCTACTTTGCAACTCCTTATTTCTTCCTTTGGGATTCTCAATGTGTCTGCCAAATCAGAAGAGTGCCCCACAACATGCTACCCATCTAATTCATTGGGAGATTCTATGTAGTCTACCACCTTTCTAGGCATCTGATCTATTTCCTTCAAGGCATACTATGTCAGCTAAACCAAATCACAATAACCCAACATACCTTAGCATAATCCAAGGAGGATACCTTGTCTGCAAGATCATCAAATTAGCATGATACATGTATAACATAATCATAACATCATATAGACATATACCGAAATAAGTGCATCAACACATAAACATCATTCTAGCTAGGGCCCAGTCATCATGCAAGGCCATTGATGAGGCTCATCAATAGGTATATTATATGGGTCACAATGCCATCCTACAACTTATTAAATTATCTTTTTCTCACATTTATCTACAAATTTTGTTATATTATGCTTAGTGTGAGGAGTAAAGATGTATTACTATGTCATGTGGCCTAATGTGTGTTAAATGCAGGAATTGGAGCACTTTTGATCGAAGTGTAGGAACTTGAAGTAGACGAGCAAGAGAGATTATAGGAGATGGTCCACCTCTTTAATTCCTCAAATCAGTCGAATATCCCCCACCCTATCTCATCAATTCGGTGTCATTGACAGCCAAGCAGGCCGAGTTCATTGCCAGGCAACCCAGTGCAAGTCAAGGAAGAGTTAGATTCACCTATTCTCAAGTTAGGGAGGAAAATATCCCTATTTTCTAGGGAGATGTTGGTACCTCCTTTTTTGTATAAATACACCAGCTAGGGGACTCATTAGGATTCAAAGTTTTATTGTAGCCAAGAGGCTATGAAGCTGAAGCACATTTGACTATTATTATTATGATGTATTTTCCAATTTTTGAATGATAATGAGAAGTTTTGTTATGATCCAACACTGAATTGACTCAAAGGGTTGAAGCTCTTGGGTTAGGGTCCAACCCTAGCAGTAGAAGTTCCTCTCTTTTATCTATATTCTTAGTCTAGAATGTTGATTAGTTGTTGTAGTTCATTCATGTCTCTTGTAGCTTAAAAGATTGATTAAGTTGTTGGTTTACTCATGCTTCCATTAGCTTAGAGGATATTTTAGTTGTTGCAGAGAAATAGAGTAAAATACATCAAAAAACTTGTGACAGTGACCCTTATCTCATCTCCCTCCTGGGATCATGATTAGAGGACCCCACTCTCACAACCCAAAAAAAAAGAGTTTGATTTCTTGTTGATTGCATAGATCAAGTTTTAAAATTTGTTAGATAGTTGTTTATCATTTCTTGAAAATATTTACATTTGTCTGTTATGAAACTAGCTCACAAAAAGATAGAAAAGATATATCGACGCCTTAGAAATAAGCCTCTTTGAGGGGACAACCTCCTTTACATTACTCAAATAAACAATTCTTGGATGATACAAATGACATGACCTCCTTTATATATATAGGAGTCTAAGGGGTCATAATATAATCAGAGCCGACATAACAATAATAATGTAAGGGCACTACAATAACAATAGTGGGCTTCTATGGGGCACAATAATAACAATATGGGGACGACATGGGCACAACAACATAATAAGGGGGTTGTCCTAATAACAATAAGGGGTTACACTAGTAGTGTAGGGACCTAACATGTCCCTCTCCTTCAAAAAGTGTTGTCCTCAATGCTTGAGTAGTTCTTGATGCTTCTGTATAAAATTCTTGTCCTCCCATGTGGAATCTTCAACGGGAAAGTTCTTCCACTTGATGAGATACTCTGAAATTGATTGATTTCGTAGCTGTTAGGTTCTTGTTTCTGTGACTTCTCCAAGTTCTGATATGATTTTTCCTTCCTCGTCAAGTTCTAGCAATATTGTTTGAACTGGAATTTTCTGCAACTTTTGAATGAGTGGCCACACTTCTTCATCCTTCTTCCATTCATCCCTTACTTCATTTATCCAATCTAGTTGGATAATAGACATAGCATAAAACAATGCTTCCACATTCTCATCCTTTCTTGAGAGTGCATCTGCAACAACATTTTGCTTCCCTTTTTTGTAGATGATTTAAAATTCACAACCCAACATATTTGTGACCCATTTTTTCTGTTCTTCTAAAGATAGTATTTGTTCTAAAAATTATTTAAGACTATCATGATCCATTTTTACCATGAAGTGTCTTCCCATTCGGTAAGGTCGCCATTTTTTAAGTGCATGTAGTATTGCAACATTTCCTTCTCACAAATAGCTTGCTTGATATGTAGCAGTAAAAATACCCAATCACCTACATCAAAACATTTTTCACTACGATGTTGATCTACCTGTTGTTTCATTCGATTTTGCACCAAAGTGGCATTATCCTTTAAAAGCTGGAGAACTTGTTGTTGATGCACGATGTGATCTTTCACCACTTGAACCTTTTTCTTCTTGATATGTCCTTCTATCTTAAGAGTTTGAGGAGTGGTAATTTCTTCCAATGCATTACAAGATATGGTCAGATTCATTTCTTGATGTTCGATGTGATGTTTCACTTCTTGAACATTTTTCTTCTTGATATGTCCTTCTATGTTGATTGTTTGAGGAGTGGTAATTCTTGCCAATGCATTACAAGATATGGTCATATTCATTTATTCTTTCTCGATGTGATCTTTCACTTCTTAAACCTTTTTATTCTTGATATGTCCTTATATCTTGAGAGTTTGAGGAGTGGTAATTCTTTCCAATGCTTTACAAGATATGGTCAGATTCATTTCTTCTTTCTCTAGGGTTGGTTCTTGGTGTATGTCATCTTCTTTTGATGTTTCTTAATCTTTTTCTTCCTCCTCTTCACAATCTTTGTAAAATAATTTCTTCTCAACACATTTATGACCTTTAATGTATTTGTTATCACAATTGTAACAAAGCCCTTTTGCTCTTTTTTCTTCCAATTGTTGTGGTGTCAACCTTGTAGGTTGTGGAAGGCTAGGAGAAACAACACTTCCATCTTTAGAGTTGTGAGGGGTAGACTTCCTTGTTGCCATAATTTTGCTTTCCACTTTTCTTGCCAACCTAAATGCCTTCTCCAATGAATGAGGATTCCAAAGATGAACCTCATGATGAATGTTATCCTTTAAAGTCCTGATGGGGACATCAATCCTCTACTTCTTTGGAACATCATTTTCCCTTATATTCAATTTTGAAATTCCTCAATGTGCTCTACCATTGAACACTTTTGTTTGAGATTTATCAATTGTCTAAAGAAGGTGTTGCTCTTTGTATCCTCATAATGTGCTATCATTTTCTCTATGAAAATTGACAATGTAATAAGTGGCTTATGAGAACAAAGCCCTTTATACCATAAAAATTGGTCCGGTTCTAAATATGAAGACGCAATATGTACCTTTTGTAATAGTTGCACCTCATGTAGATCAAAATATTTCTCCATCTGTAGTATCCAATTTACGGTTCCTTGCCATCAAACTTCCTCATATCGCCTTTTCTTGATTTTAGAAGATCGATCTTGAAATGATTGTAACTCTTTAATTTCAGATCTCAAAGTTCTGAAATTGCATCTTGCAGTAGCCCTCTACGTTCTCTTTCTAACCCTGCAAGTCTGATCAATATTGGATTCTACAAGGAAGAGATGTGTCAAATCTCCCACGATGACCTGATTATAGATTATTTCAGTAGAGCGCACTTGTACGGAGTGCCACGTGTCACTATTTCAACCTTAGGATATGAAAAATATACACAGAAAGATACAGTCCATCCTCTTTCTATAACTTATTACGAAATTTCAATCTGATGCTTAGAGAGAAAGTTATGACGAGTTTCCCAAGGTCACATGTTTATAATGTAATTCCGGAGTCTACAAAAACCCTAACTTCCTCAGATTATATCTCCGAAAATATAGGGAGACAAGATTTGAAATTTAGACTCAAGCTTCACCAAGATTGCGGTTTAAATGGGTTTTAATTTCTGAGTCTGAACCTTCGTAGAAAAAATATTATAGCGAAAATTCCATGATGGCCTTTTTGAGATGAAATTCTGGAGCTTTCAAAAACCTTAACTTCCTCAGATCATATATCTGAACATATAGCAAGACAAGATCTAAAATTCGGGTTCGAGGTTCAAACCAATTTCTTCTTAAATGGTTTTTTTTTAGCTTCAGAGACTTTGAAATGAAAAAGTTACAGCGAAAATGCCACAATGACCTGTTTGGAGTAGCAAAACCCTAAACTCCAAAGCTCTGCTACCAAATGTTATAAAACCAGCTCACAAAAAGATAGAAAAGATAGATCAGCGCCTTAGAAATAAGTCTCTTCGAGGGGGCAACCTCCTTTACATTACACAAATGAACAATTCTTGGATGATACAAATGACAATACCTCATTTATATATATAGGAGTTTAAGGGGTCATAATACAATCAGAGCCGACATAACAATAATAATGTAAGGGCACAATAATAACAATAGTGGGCTTCTATGGAGCATAATAATAACAATATGGGGACTACATGGGCACAACAATATAATAAGGGGGTTGTACTAATAACAATAAGGGGTTACACTAGTAGTATAGGGACCTAACATTGTCATTTTTCTTCTCCTAATTGCTGTAGTTTAGAAGATATTTCAGTTCATTGATCAATTTCTTAGCAGTAGTTAGATTAGTGTTTCCAAATTCAATTAGTCTTTTCCATATTGACATAAAACAATTTGCAAATGAAAAGTAATAAGGGCATGTGTTATGTTAGGATTTTTGATTTGTAGGGATGTACCCCTTTCCACCAACTCCATTTGGGTCTTCTCCATCTTCTGTTGATGCATGCCAACCCATGTTCCAAACCTCTATTTTCAGGTCATCGTGAGCAAGCCATCTTATCCAAACCAGACCTTCTTGAAGTATTGGGCTTGGCTAAGGGTGAATATCAACTTCCCCACACTTTCCATAGTTGTCATACACCCTTCCAACACTTCATATCACCATTTTTACCCTCCAAACCCTCTCAATCAACTTCTTGTAGCATTTCAGGACATCCTGTAGCTCACCTGTAGTAGGTTGTTTTGACCCTGCTTTGACCTGTAATGATAGCCTAGCCTAATTTAGGAGTAGTTTCCTCCCTCAGCTTGAACTCCATGACCAGAAGTGCCACCTAGACCAATCCTTTCACTCCTTTTCGTTTCCTGCAAAATTCAATAGCATTAGTCCTTTTTTTGTCCAAACTTAGCAATTAGAATTTCTCATGCACTTATGAGTTATGAAATGATAGAGTAATTTGATGTTTTCAAGCAATCCTAATAGCTAGATGATTGAGTGCAAGATAACATAGTTTCCTTTCTCTAACCTAGAATAAGATTGTATCCTTTCATAGCTTTTACAAGTTGACAACTTTCATCTTCTGAGTGTGTTACACAGTATTTTGTCACACCTCCTACACTTCCCCATGACATACCCTGAAGTGCCCGAAACATGACCATCATGTAGTGTACTCATTCATATATGCAGCTCATATCCTTCCTAAGACATTGATTGGAAAATGCCTTGAGTTTTCCCTAAAGGAAATAACTCTAAAACCCTAATTT
Source organism: Pinus taeda (assembly GCA_000404065.3). Lineage (NCBI taxonomy): Eukaryota > Viridiplantae > Streptophyta > Pinopsida > Pinales > Pinaceae > Pinus > Pinus taeda. The sequence goes on along the minus strand of APFE031287631.1, from coordinate 90,408 downwards.
GAGAATCATCACCCTTATGAGACTAAAAACATTGATGGTCGCCTGTTGCATTATACTTGACCCATGATGGCATCGCTCTATTCACTTGTATACCCGCGATGATCCAAAAAATGAAATTTTCCCAAAGAGGATGAGAAGCTTTGTGATCTAGAAGCTTCTAGAGCAGTGAGCTAGATGTTGTTTGGCATAAATGATGTCAAATTCTCCCAACTTGGCCTCGGTCTTATCCCTATGAGCTAACTCCTTCAAATAAGGGCCTACTCCTATTTTTGGAGAGACCCTAACTTCCTTTCCCAGCCTATATATTCATCCTCTCCCATTTCCAAATGGTTGGTCTATTCCTATTTGCACCCTTATGCTAAAATTGTGCCTATATGTTACTCATTTGGCTTGGAGAAGGAGTGCTTGGAGAGCTTAGCTTGGACTTGGATATTAATTCAAGGAGAGCCTATCAACATCAAGGCTTGGTAGTATGCTTCCCCTTATTTTCTATTAATATACAACTGCTGGTTCATTTTCCCTATATGTGTATGTTCATGTATCATTTAGCTTAACATTCCTTGATCAATTAAGTAGGTTGGTTTTGAATATGCTATTTGTATTTTCATGCATTGTTGTGTCTTGATCTCTTGTGCAGGTGCATAAATGTTGAGAGCAGCAGGAATGAGGCTGTGATGCAAGTGATTCAAGGTCTTCAATAAAGGAGATGGAGATAGCTTCAGAACGAGGTAGGCCATCTTCTTCGTCTCTTTTTTCAATTGCAACTTAGGAAAGTGTTTGGTAGATTGTCACTTAGGTTGTTAGAACCATTCATTGGGCTAGAGGGATTGTCTCTGTCTGCATAGAGGATTTACCTAGACAACGAAATGGCGACTCTGCTGGGGACCCTATGATCCTTTCCATTCAATCCTTCACCTTGTTTTTGTGATGAGTTAGACCAACCATCAATTTTTTGGCTTCTCTGTATCAGTCTAGGTTTATACCATCACTGATCACTACCTTAGAGTGCTAAGTCTAGATTGTTTCTTGGAATCTTTTTTTTTCCCATATGCCATGCCCATCATGGGTTTCACAGTGACAGTCGCAATGACATCGCGAGTTTTTACCAGTACAGTCACGATGGACAAAATTTTCTTCATTTTTTGGTCGCACTGAAATCATCACTACTTTTGCTATACAAAGTAGTGATAATGACCCTGACCATCGTGGGTTTGGGTATGCAAAGTAGCGATGATAACCCAATCATCATAGGTTTGGGTATTTAAAGTAGCGATGATCCTTGAATGTGAGAATTTTTAAGGTTTCTTCCTTAGAATCTAGTGTGTCTTTAATGAGCCTCTTCATTGAGTAACTATATGGACCTTAATACACATCCAAGCTTACTAAAATCAACTCTTCTCATAATTCCTTACATGTTTTAATTATATTTTGCTTAATGAGATGAGTAAAAGTAAGATGTTGTCTAGTGGTCTAATGTGCATTGATTAAATGTTTTTGGGAGCAAATCATGGCAATTTTGGTTAATTAAGGTGTAGAAACTCGAATGAGACAAGAAGGAAATATTATAGGAGATGGATCTTCCTCATTAAATCCTCACTCATTCGAATATCCATCAATCAAATCACACTAGCTCGGAGTTGCAAGAAGTCGAGTCATGGAGATCATGGGCAGCCGAGCTAGTGATAGTTAAGAACCGATTCATCTTGAGTTTGGGAGCCAAGTCTCCCTAGAATTAAGGAAGTCGTTGGAGACTTCAGTTGTATAAGCAAGGAGGCCTAGAGCCTCATTAGGATTCATAATTTTTTTTATGTAAGAGCACTAAGCATTTTCGAGTTAAAGGATTGCGGCAAAACATTGTTATATAATTTTTGATATGATAATGAGAATGAGCATTTCCTTGATCCAGCACTGAGTTGACTCAAAGGGCTGAAGCTCTTGGGTTAGGGCCCAAACCTAGCAGCAAAGGTTCCTCTTATTGTACTTGTATGCTTAAGTTATTTCATAGATTAATTGTTGAATTGATTTTGGCATTGTTTCATTGCAAGTAGTGGTGAATTTCATTAGTTTGCTTCCATTTGTGCATAGCTTTAGTAGTAGCTTTAGAGAGATAAAAGAATACCAAAAAGGTTGATAATAGGTGGATTTGGCCTCACTCCTCCCTTTAGGGACCATGCTTTGAAGAAAAACTCCTATTCAACCCCAAAAAGACAGAATTCTGATTTCTTATGGAGTTTAGGGTTTTCTGCTAATTAAATCAACATCTTTTCAGTTTTCAAGAATAGGTTTCAGTTGTTATTTATGATATCTCCAGCTTTGTATTAGATCTCACAGTGTTTCACAATAGTCCGCAAGTATTTCCATGCTTGAACTAGACAACTAAATAATGGAACTATGTTTTAAAAATGTAAACTTTGAAACGAGAACTGATACTGTTACCCGTTTCATACAGATAGCAAGAAAGTGATCCGATTTGAAAATGGGCGATGCATAACACACATATTTTTTTTAGAGCATAGTTTTTGGCACTTTAATTTTTTTATGTAAATTACGTTTTAGAATGTTA
>APFE031287631.1:61223-86310 GCA_000404065.3 Pinus taeda | reverse complement strand
AATAAAGGGAGAAAATGACTAGGAGGAGAGGGCTGGGACCCAGCAACTACTGATCTTCCAGCCATCCTCTCTATTAAGATTGTTCGGTCTTTTTTCAATCTCAAGGGCTTCCCTAAATTTTTGGTGATGAAATTGCGACACTCTAGCAATCACATTAGCTTCTTCGATGCTGACATGATGATTGGTTTTCTCAACATGGTCTGCTAAAGCGAAAGACTTGGTTCTCATATGCTTGAGGTCAGCTACGTGCTCACTAATCCTTTGGTTAATGGAGTGACCAGTCTCACCGATATAGGGGGTCCCATAAGAACAAGGAATAATATAAACACCTTTCATGTCCTTGGGGTCGATAGGGTCCTTCACAGATCTGAGGGACTTACGAATGGTGTTAAGAGGTCTAAAGGTTGCGGGGACATTATGCTTCTTAAGAATCCTCGCAATCCTATCTGTGGTCCCTTGGACATAAGGAAGATGGACACCAAGAATCCGATCCTTAGGTTCTCTTCTGGATAACGAATTCTTAGTTGCTTTGAGGAAAGCCTTTTGTCCCAAATGTCTGTTATAACCGTTCTCAACAAAGACATTAAGGAGATGGGACTTCTCCTCCTCGAAACTCCTTTCATCGTAGATCCTTAAGGCACGAGTTGCTAGAGTGTTGAATACACCCAACTTCTGGGCTGGGAAATGGTGGGAACTAGCATGAAGATACTGCTCTGTATGAGTTTTCTTGTGAAACACTCGGTGGGAGAGGGAACCATCCTCATTCTTCGAGATAAGAATATCAAGGAATGGGAGGCAACCATCGACTTCTTGTTCCCTAGTGAACTTGATGGCCGAGGGTTGATTATTGAGATGATCAAAGAAGAGATCTAACTCCTCTTGGCCCGTCTCTTGCCCAAGCTTTGGAAGCGATATGTGGATGACACTAATGTCATCTAGTCTCACGGCCAAAAGTTACAACATTAGTGCAATACTGGTGCTATTACCAGGGAGGTGTCTAGGTAGATGTGATTTCTGCTTTCTTTCTTTCATTTCTTATCTCTTTCGTTTTGTTATTAGCTTCATTTATTTTGCAAAAGTAATTGTAAGTTGGTTTTCTTTCCTTTCCATTCTGCAAATAAGATTTCATTTAGCAGTTAGTTCCATTCAGTTTGTTATTTCATTTTTGCAATTAGTCTTAAAGCTTGAAAAACAAAAAAAAAACAAAAACACTTCCTTCATGCCTTGTAGGAATAGGGATAACTTAGGAAATTTTTTGTCAAATACTCCCACCACTTCAAACAACCAACCTTCCCTCTTCTTTGGTGGTTGTGAATTGGAGGACCCCTTAGGCAAGCAACCAAAGATTTTTGAAGAGCCTATAGGGGGAGAAGAAGAAGGAGAACCCATTCCAACTGACCTAATGGCCGAAAATAGAAATGACAGAGGGGATAGAGAAAGAATTGAGGGTACTTTTTCCATCATAGAAACCAATGGGGATGCCAAGATGAAAAACATAAGCCCCTTTGCTCTTCTTCACTTCCATGGCCTGACCTCGAAAGATCCAGATACTTTCTTGTTCGATTTTGCTGTCATATGCAGAACTTATGATTACACCACTGATGATCAGAAGTTGAAATTATTCCCATCCACTTTCAAGGATGCAGCTCTACGTTGGTTCATGGGTTTACCTGGGGATAGCATCACCACCTAGGATTAGATGCAACAAGCCTTCAAAAACAAGTATCGGGACTACTGTAGGTCCAAAGACACTAAAGAGGAAATGTTTAGAATGACCTTAGGGCATGATGCATCCTTAGAAGATTATGAACAAATATTCTTGCTTAGTTACAAAAGGGCCAGGTGCACACTTGATCTTGTGTCACTGAAGCTAGTCTTACTCAGGGGGGTCAGGGAAGATCTTTTGGATACCTGTTGTAGCGGCTACAACCACCCTCCAAAATTTTTCCTTAGCTTCATTTTTGAGCCTCCCTACCAACCTTTCACAACACCTTGTCTTGCTTCGTCACATACACAAGCTTCAGTATCTTTCTTGCGCAAAGACAACCTGTCGATCAAAGCTTGATGCATTCCCCTCACAGGTTGTTCATCTGGACTTGGTCTAGCTGCAGGCTGAGAAACTCCCCCAAGAAATTGTGCAATTATGGAGGGCAACCAACCTTCCCTCCAAAAATTGCGCAATCATGTATGGCAGCCTACTGGGCTTCAAAATTGCCCAATTCTGCCTGTCAACTGATTCGGATTTAAACAGGAACGCAACAAATGATAGAGATAACCATAAACATAGATATGCAACGGAAAGAATACTTCATATCATTAATGTAAAATACTAAAATATGCTTACAAACAGTAATGGAAATAAACCAGCTAGGGTGATGGTAGCTTATCTCTGAGAAGAGATGTGGCGACTACATGCCTCTGAACTGTGTTACAATGAGACTCGAAGGCCTATTTATTGTTTAGAAATAATGTAAAACCCTTAACATTCCAAAACCTAACCCTAGAAGATGAAACGTCAAACTGTAGGCCCCGTTTGGGAAAATTGGTACATCAACTTCTCGGGGTCGTAACTTTGGCATATGATCTCTGTTTGACGCGTACAATAGCTCGTTAGAAAGATATATCCAAGCACTACAACTTTGGGAAGGGAAACATTATTCCATTGACCTGTGTTTCCCCCAAATTTCCCAAAAAAACGTCGTTTAGGGCCTCAAAACGGCTCCGGAAGTTCAGGTCCCGAAAAATTGCTAAAAATAGTAAGTTGTGCTACAATTAAGGAAGTTGAAAATGTTGAGAGAAATAATGGTGGGGGTCCAGGTGGACTTGGCAGGTTGCCACCAATATGCACCTGGATCATTCCTCCCCCCTTAGGATGAAATGGTTCCCATTGCGTTGAGTTCCTCCATGAGATGAGGAAACTTCCACTGAACTTGGTCCCTGGTGAGCCACTTGCCCTAGTGAAGGAGTTGGCCTGCTTTGACAACTCGATACAGTTGGATATTCTGTTGGCGAGTGTTCTTGATCTATGTGTCCACGATCCGATCAGTTGCAGCTTATTCCATGCAATCTGAATTTAACTCTATGGGTGTGAGCTATTTTGCAATGTCGGATGTGTCTAGTAATGGTGGAAAGTATGACCGAAAGTCCACATTGAACACTGGGTGCAGGCCAAGGAATGGAGGAATGCTGAGCTCAAATGCATTGTCTCCCACAACCTTAGTAATGGTGTAAGGACCATATCGGAGTGGTCTCAGTTTCCGATAGGCTCCAGTAAGGCGTTCCTTTTGCAGATGCAACCAGACTTTGTCGCCCACCTAAAACTTGTGTGGCACCTGATGTTGAGCATGGCGCTACTTGTACTTAGCATTTGATTTCTCCAGAATGTCATGGACCTGTTGGCAAATATGTTGGATGTGCTCAATGAAGCTGGTTGCCTTGTCTATTTTGGACTGGACATGAGCCGAATCTGTGTGAGTAGCTGCAAGTGGCATGGCCACATCAATGGGGCATAGTGGTTGGAATCCCAAGCCCACCTGAAAAGGGCTGTAACCAGTCAAGCTGTGAAGAGCTCAGTTGTAGCTGTGTTGAACATAGGGGAGGCTCTCGTCCCATGTGCGTGGATTATTTGAGTTGTACATGCGCAGAAGGACCATGGGAAAGCTGACCTACTTCCTATAATTTTACATTATTTTTGGGCAGACAACCATTTGACTAGACTCATTTACAATTCATTCTCCGCACACTTGCGGAGTCCTTACTATACCTTTCCCAAAATTGCGAGCTTTGAGCCCCAACACCATTACACAGGCCCTCTGCTACCCAACAGTCCCCTAACACAATCATCATGAGTCGTCCTGAGTCACTCGGTTGGTGTGGTAATCTTCACAGGGAGGTCGTTCAACAATTTATGTATGTTTCTTGTGCTTGCAACACACTTGGCCGCTAGCTTCTGTACCTCTTCTATGCGAGCTGCTGATGCATCCATATCACTTGCAGTGACCTATCTGGGATCACATATTGCTTGCATGTGTGCTATCTTTCCTTCTATGACTGTGAACACCATGAATGCTTCATCAATCAAGGCTGGATACGTTCCTTAAGAACTGCCTCCTTTTGCCGCGCGATGCCAACTTATGTCTTGAGAGCCTATGCCTCCTTCATTTTAGCCAACCGCTGCATGATAACAACTATCTGCACAGTCCCTCGAACTGTGTCATAAGCCTGTTGCAACTCCTGCACCTCAGTTTCTACCTGTTGTATGGTTGGGTCTTCTTGGAGGGCGGTGAGCGTAAGGAGGGACTGATCTAACAATCCCAAGCAATCTCATACAGCACATTTTATCATTTCCAATCCTACTTGAATTTCATTGTGGCATTACTCTTGGATTTCTGGTGGTGTGGCCAACTGCGCCTTCAGTCTTAGCTCTGCAATTTGTAGATTTAATTCCCATTGAACCTTCACAGCCTCCTCCTAGACTGTACGGAATCCTGTGGCCATGCAATGAATCTTGTTAGTGGTTGGAAGTTCGGCTGGGATAGCTAACTCTGGGACCTTGCTGCAAGTGGCCATCACAATATGTTCCACTTCCTGGGTGTGTGAGATCAAATCATCTCATTGGAGACTGACCTGCTCCAGATTTTCCTTGTGCTCCATCACTGTTTGGAGGGCGCGGCCTTCCCGGGCACGAAGCTCAGTAGTTACCCCATCCTATAGTTGGTATAATGTTTCTCTAGGAAGAGCGGCTAGATTTAATCCCCAACTTCGCACATCCCCCTCTACTTCGGCAAAGACAACACCTGCTGGAAACACTAAGGTGTTCATTGTATTGGTATGCACCATCTGGTCGGCTGCGGCTGTGCCCTCGGTTAATTGTAAGCTTACCCCACTTGGGGGTCGCACTTGTAGCACCTGCAACTGCACTCGGATCTCCCCCAACACAGTTTTCTGCTCAGTGATTAGTTCCGTCAATGCATTGGTAGGGACATTACTTGGCAGTTTGCTGCTATCAAGAAACTTCTTCTCTAGAGCTTTGTCTGTCTTTGACTTTTTACGTGTGTGCAGTGATTCCGTGTTGTGCGGTTTGCTTGACGGGGTTTGATTCAGTAACATGGTCCATGCATTCCTATATATCCTTCTCCTATTGTAGATCATGGTCCGAGGCCATTTCCTGATCTGTCGTGGTCCCTTTAGTTAACACTTCCTTGGGTGCTTCCTTCTGCGAAGCTACCTGTTGTCCCTGATGAGCCTTTTCTGCCAAGTTAGTGAGTCACTGCTGGAGGCCCTTTTTATGCTGCTGCGCTGCCATTTTTCTAGTATAGCCTTGGCGGGGGTGCGTCATTCTGGGGGCCATGTTGGTAACACCACATAAATAGCATCGTCTGTTACCATGAACGGAAGCGTGACCCATGCTCGCTTCGGATCCTTCCGTGACCGGATATATAAGTTATGCAAGTTCGCTTTGAACTCGGTTGTGCTTTGCAAAGTGTTGTAGATTGTTGGAGACATTCACGGTATGTGAGCAATTTGTGTCCGGATAGTACCCTCCATGAAGTTCCAAAAAATCCTGATGTCGGAAGCCCTCGCTGTGTCCTTTGTAGCCCAAAGCGAAGTATACCGCACTACTTCTAGTAGGTTGTCTTCAATGTTGGGAAACTGGCTACCCTGCGGCAGTTCTCCTACAACCAGAAGGATTGATAGTAGCAACCATGCATAATAAAATGTCTTACCCTTGTCCAGTGCTTCCTGACAGTTTGTCAAAAATTCTTCGCATAAGAACTATGCCCAGTTAAACTGAACCCCTGTCGCGCACTGTTCCGCAAGTGCAATGACAAGAGCTGGCACCTCATCTGCACAACATTTCCTCATTAGTTTACCAACTAGTAATTGGGTAGCAATTCACACCCCTCGGTCATTGATGCTTGCTATTGCATACCCCCACTTCCACTTCTCCAACTTATATTTAGCCTTCATTGTTTCGGTGCAACCTGCATCGCTACTTGTTCCGGCCATGTTTGTGGGGTCATTCCCTTTTACCGGCAAGTGGGTAATCTGGTGTACTAAATTAGCTGCGATCAAAATCGGCTCCTCCAACCAGAGAAAGCCATCATGTACTAGACATAGTACTATCGAATAACATAGATGGTGAGGTTTGTGTGGTGATAGTGAGGTATCCACCTTAGATTAAGTAACCTCGCCTTCTCCACACCTAGTAACCACTTCCACGGCAGTAATTTGTCTTCGGCCAATTCGGGGAACTTGTCACTGTCTACAGGGTCCCTGTCTTCGAACTTGATACTTGGGACTCGGCCCAGCAGAAGCCCATCGAACCTTATCTCATCTAGAAGAAACGGGGTTTGGACCGTATTCTTTGCAACATCCACATCCTTTGGTAGCTTTGTCGTGCCAATCCATGGGGGAATATACAGGGCTCGTGACGAGATTTGGAAAGCATCCTCTTTGTCCTCATCTTGTGCATCAATGTAATCGATCAAAGCTTTCAAATCTTCATCATCCTCCTTAGGGTCGGTGGTGATTTCTTTCCCTTTCCAGCTCTTGATAGCATATTGAACCTCGACGATATCCTGATTGGCCCCATTGGCTACTTATTTTTCTGAGACCGCGGTGTGCGTGGGGATTTTTGGACTTCAGCTTCATCTAGTGCCTCCTAGGTTGAGTATAGTTCTTTCGCAAACCATGCTCGGGTTCTCGCCATGGTACTCATGGAAACCATGGTAGTTGAGTGTTTGCTGGTCATTACTGGTTCCAATCTCAAATATCCCGGTGTTGTCCAGAGGATATTAGATGAACATGTAAATTTGAATGAATCCCTTCCCTACACTTCTAGCTTATTAACATCGTTTAGGTGGTAGACCTTTTTGTATCTAGCTCGAAACTTTCGTATTAATGGCCCGCCGCCCACTCCTCCATGACATAACTTGACTCTCTTGTCAGGAATAGTGATGTTAACAATCAATTCTCGAGTTTTCCATGCGGCAACGCCATCACCCGGGCACCGCTACGATGTTGTGGCCCATATGACTCTGTAGAGAACCTTTTTGCCGTGTCGGCCTCCTGCAGACTCGTTTATAGTCTCACACCCTCTTTCAACTACTTGGGGTGCTGGGACTATGCTTCTTATAGCTAGTCAAGTGGTCGCACCCCTGGTGCAATTTCGGAACTTCCTTGCTAGCCCAGGCTGCGAGCACTTTCCAAGTGTCTTTGTAGCTGTTATCTCTTCATGCATCATTGTGTGTGGTGTATCCTTTCGTAGGTGCGGGCGCAGCCATGATAGCAAGGTCGTGGCACATTCACTTTTTGCGGGATACCTGACCAGGCCTGATTCCCTTATGTGCAGACTCACCCAACCTTCGTGGGCATCGCTACCTTTCATTTTGCTACTTCTTGCCCCAAATATCGTGCTTTTCTTCCGGAGCCATGCCCATAGGTTCTTGATTTCGTGAGGCCTGCTGCTACCCTACTTAGTCTGGGCTCCTGTCCGTTTACTTCTTGACACTGTCATTTGTGCCTCCCTTCTGGTATAGGCCCATTGAACTCGTGGTATCCACAATTTCCTAGTGTGTCGTTTTCTCAAGTGAACGCTGAGCAAACATCCCCCTGTTTCCCTGCTGACTCTATCATGGGCTGCTAGCGAATGAGACTACCCCCTAACCCTTGCATGTACCTACTTCTAATATCCACGCCACTTTCATCGAATCTTTGGGCATGTGCTCCATTCGTGGACAATCATTGCGCACGATGTCTCCGCAGGTTTATCCTGTCACCTTTGTCTCAGAATCATCATTTCGCGTTGGTCGACCGCCTGCGTGGAATCCTCATCCATTGGCCTGTCCCTTGTTCCCATGGTTGCACGATGTGGCGATCTAATCATCATATTACAATTTAGTGTCGTTACCTCATGCAATCGATTCTGCCACTGCTCAATCTCTTCATTTGAGTCCAATGTGCAAGAACTGTCACGGTCCCATGAGATTCATCTGTCCGTGATCAGATTCACTCGGTCTTGATCCTGCGCGGTGATCTGGTAAATATAATCCAGTTCATTGTCGTTGTCCTTGTTCTGAACTGGCTCAGTATAATGTGCTCCTTTGGTTAGGTCTAGTGGAACGACTATGCATAGAGATTTTTTTCTCGAATATCATTTTTTGTTTCTTTAGGTTGATGACTCCATTCATATCCGTTGCCCAGTCTATCCCTAATAATGTAGGATATGGGTTACTGTCATCCATAATATTTATGACCTCAAAATCGGTTAGTGTGCTCACACCATCGATGTCTACTGTAACTCCCTGCAGTCTTCCCATAGGCAAAATCTTTTGTTGATTCGCCATCTGCAGCTAGATAGGGGACCATTGTAGTGTAGGCCTACCCATGTGCTCCCAGGTTTGTTTAGGTAGGACATTTGCATCCAACCCCAAGTCCAGAACAACTTGATCCATCTCATAGTCCCCAATCTGGGTAGTCAACTGCATTTCCCACCCTGCTTGCAATGCATGCTCGCCTAACTTCCATACCATTTGAGGTTCATCCGATCCTGCGCACCTAGTTATTGACTCTTGCAATCCCTTCACCGCTTTGGTATCTCAGAGTATCTTCATGCATGTCTCTAAGACGGTAGTTAGCATAGAAGTATCCCTCTCTGACTCTGTTTGATCCGTGCTACCCAAAGTGGAAGCTTCCGCAAAGTTCTTCTTGGCCTCCATAAATGTTTCCTTCGCACGCTCTAAGTCAAGCTCTAGTTGTTTCACAAGAGCCTTATGAACCCATGAATCCTCCTCTGGTCGCTTCCCTTTATCTTCTCCCATAGTTGCACCACTTCTAAGCTTCATATTCATGTTAGGGTCTTCCACGCATGGTTCAGCCTTCATCATTTGGACGTTCTGAGTGGGGGTGGCTGGAAGCACTCCTTTTTCCCGCATCTGAGCAATTAGCGTGGGGAAATCGACTGCTTTGTGGTCGAATTGGTAACAGCATGGGAAACAGGTTCTGGTCGGGTTCGTGCAATCATGTGTGTAGTGCCCCAGTCCTCCACAATTATAGCAGTTTAATTGTCCTCATTCAAGTCTAGGTCTCATTCCCCCTCGGCCCCGTCCGCATCCTTGGAATCCGCCCCGTGCTATTACTATGGCATGATCTTACCCACACACCTCCATCTGCATCCTATAAGCAGGTGTTCAATCCATCAACATCTCATAACTTCGACAATTTCTTTCATTGTGGCCCACGGTCCTACAAAAGTTGCAAAATAGCCGTTGGGGCGGGGGGGGGGGCACGCTGTCTCAGATTTTGTAATAGATGACAGTTGCCTGTGGCATGCTTTCCTCCTTCATGGCATATTGCGCACTAGAGTGCAGGCACTGCGGTTGCCCCTGCTTGTACCTCTAGTCGCAATGGTATTGGTCCCCCCGCCACCACATAATTGGCAAAGACCGGACGATGTTCCTTTTCATGGCCCTGGCACCATACTTCTTCATGCCCTTCTGACCGCAGCGCCCATCCTTGTTTCAAACTTCGCATCTCTAAGCATAGGTTTTGTAGTTGTGCGTGGATTTGCTGAACTCCCAACCTTGGATCCTGTATTAGGATTTCGTGCAATCTTATCTCGGTTTCTAATGCTTCGGCTTCGGTTGAGATCTTTTGTTGTGATAGTGCCGTCCTTAGATGTGGTGTCAATGACACCACAAACCACACACAATGTTGTGCATCTGTCAATGTCATGTAAGCCTCGCCGATTGTGCTCTTTAATCTCTTATCCAAATCCCATGGGGTTTCACTCGATAACATCGCTATCTCCTTGAACCCAATGACCAACTGGGTCTCTAATTTTAGCTAACCAAATTCTTTATTCAATGTGTCCTGGATCACCGTTATTCCCGCATTTGGATGATCACTTGAGTACTTTATATACCATGTCAATGCACGATCCTGCAGTGCGCTCACTAGGGTAACCTTTTTGATGTTATCGTCCATTATGCCTTGGGCTTCCCATACAACCCTTACCACAAACCAGAATTGACCTGGTTCCTCATTTCCTGCACCCTTAAATACCGGAAACTTGACTGCACTTGCCATCCCAACCTTCAGTGGCGGCGGAGGTGGAGGTGGAGTGGGTGAAGATGGATTTGATGTTGGTGAAGTAGGTGATGGCGTAGACGGAGGTGGTATCAGTGGAAAGCACTGCTTGATCAACCGAAACACGCTTCTTGGGGAGAACCTCGCGAGATCCTCCTCGCTTTCCCATGAAATAGAAATTAGTGGATTGTTCTCTAATCCTTCGGTTCCTCGGTAGACTCTTCCACTCCACGTTACGCCAGACATCAATAAATGTGCATAATTTGTTTTTCACACAACAACATCTTAATCCAAGTATTCAATGATTTGATGTACCTAACCCATGGTCCTTGGAGAAAGTGCCTTTATGCTTCACTATAACTCACGGTTGTGTCTATTGCGAACTCAGTAATAAACCCTCCTATTACCCGATCCAACCAGTGACCTACTACGCGTGCGATTTTATCTACGGATGCTTCTAGCCTGCGCACCAATTCTGGAGTCCACACAATAGGTTGATCTAGTGTGCACCTTCCCACACTGTCGGCTAACCTCGTGATCCACTCGTACAACTCTATCGGGAATGTTACGAAGAAGATTTCATGGATATCTGTGTATATGTAACAATCCAACCACCCTTCCTCCGATATTTGCGGGTTTCTGTTTTCCTGAACCACAAACTTGTGAAGATTCTGATCTAACCAATCTTCAAGCTCTTTCTTTGTTGGATTCCAGTGTTCTGACATCAGACATCCCTTAGGAAAATCTCAGTCCTACCAATCGAATCATTTGTTAGCTTATATGGGCTTGACCCAGGTTCGGAAGAGTTATTTAGCCAAACAAATCCCACAGCTATTGGTCCTTTCGGCAATAGCCCACGGAGCGCGGACTGAGGTCTCACCCGAGGTAGCAGGGGAGGGTGCTAGAACCAGGTTTCCGCACCCTTGGGATGCCTTGATGTGGTGAGGAAGGTTCGCACACCGTTCTGTGGCTTCACGCCACTTGGCCTCGCATAGATTCGGATCTAGGAAAATCCTTACGGGTGGAATTTCCCAAAATTCTTTATGAGTTCTTTGTAATACCTATGCCCAAGCCTCCCTACAAAATTTGAGGCTTAGAGCACATCGGATGCCACCCCAAATCAACATCGATAACCGTTTATCCAAGGCCTTGCACACACACACACAAATTTTAAATTTAATTTTAAATCTACTCAACATTATAAATGATTAAATTTTTATGAGTGTAAATTTTTTTGGACTTTCTGTATTCAGATAGACATTTTTATCTTAAAAGATTTGATATCTCAACTCATGACAAATCTAGATTTCAAATTGAGAGATTCACTCCCTCCCTCTCTAAATATAAAACACATTTTTCATTAATAAGACATTTTTATATTGAAATATTTGATATCTCAACTTATGACAAATCTAAATTTCAAATTGAAAGATTCACTCCCTCCCTCTCTGGATATATTTAAAGTTAAAATAAATAATGCTAATCAATATTGGAACACAACTATCTACCCGTTTTTTCTCTCATGTAAAAACTTTTGAGCTAATGTAAACATTTTTTGGCGTTGAATGTTAAGATAGATAAAGCTATTGTGAATATAGATAAGATAGTTTAAAGGAAATTGATGTTTTATCCTAATTATTCACCTTTTAGTTTTTTGTTTAAACAAAATTGATAATAATAATTATGTGGTTTTATTTCAATTATTCACCTTTGTAGTTTGATGGGATTTTTTGTTTTCATCATGTTATTTTGAATAACATTAAGAATTAGCACACTAGATGCAAATGTGATAGAGTCGGGTTTCTACACATGATGGTTAAAGTACTATTTTCTTTAGGTTGTTGATGTTATTTCGGATAACATTAAGAATTAGCACACTACATGCAAATGTGATAGAGACGGGTTTCTATATATGATGATTAAAGTACTATTTTCTTTAGGTTGTTGATGTTGTTTTATTAATAGTTAAATTAGAGTTAGCGTCAGAAGTGCTAGTATGAAATTTTTTATGTCTAATTTAGATGTATGATAGGCTTATTAAGTGTTACGTTTAGTGGTGGGTATCATTGTTATAACTATGATAATTGAATAGACAAATTTTTTGTTGAGTAAAGTGTTGTTATTAATGTTAATCTAATGAGAGTGTTCAACAGGTTGGTAATTGATATTCATTCATGTCAAAGTAAATACAATCTTAGGGGGAGCTTGTTAAGGTTGTAATTGATGTTTTTTTGTGGTTTACTAATAGTTGAATGTATGGTCTAATAGCCTATATTTGAAGGCATGTTGTCCATATTTATGTGTCTCAAATTCTCTTCCAAAGTGTGTAGTTGGATAACTCTCTCAAAGACCTTTCCAACTGTATATGACACTTAGCTAAAATTCCTAGGGTTAATGAGAAAATTTGTATTGAAGTAAAGGTGTGTTTGGCAGAAAGAGGAGGATTCAAAAAATCCAAGGGGATTCGGCAAATTTGCGTACAAGTAATATTGGCATGTGGCTTGAAGATGAGGACATCCTAATTCATCCATTCTTATTCGAGATATCCAGGCACATCGAGATATCCAGGGTGTAGGCAATTTGACATGTCAAAGAAATATTTGGACATCCAGACTTATCCAAGAAGCGCAACTCATCCAAATTGCTATTAAAAGTATGATTGGTTAAGGTTTTGATAGATCAAAGTTCCATGTGGAGGAAAAATATATGCAAAATTCCAAGTATCCAAGGTTGCACATGGAAATCACTAAAGGATTTGGCCTAAATTTAGATTCCCATTGAACAATAGTGGTCATCATTCCATGTTTTCATGGTTTCATAAGAAAAACATTGTATCTGGGCATCTGACCCCTTATTATAAATAACAATGAAAATGAAGAAAAAGCACCAGACATTGGATTTCTCTCTGTACTAGGTGAGGTGGTAGTAGTGACAGATGGTAGAGCATAAGTAGTTGATGATAATGATGTTGCACATGTCATGGTGTCAGGTGGAAATGACACGGAAAACTAACAATGTGATATGTGGCAAGTGGAATTGGCCCTATTAGGTGGATAAGTAGCCTATTTCTTAGTGACAAATGGCACCACTCAAAGGACACCACATGGCAGGATAAAGACAATATGGCATCAATAGGAAAAATCATAACAACATGGCAGAACTCGTCGTGGCATAATTGAATTGGTTGAAATATTTTGGGTCGAGGTTGATCTAGCTAGCTCATAGCTAGTTGACATGGCAAGGTATTTTCATCGTAAGAGGTGTATCAAAGCAGACCAAGCCTCAAAGAATTTTGCACAAATTCCATAAATTAAAATCACCCAGATACCAGATTGAATGAGAAAAGGTGGCAAGTTCTTTTTAAGCTTAAACCATTATCCTAGCTCAACGTCACATGAGGTAGAGGGGGCCTGATGGGGCCCCACGATGAATATAAACCATTGATTTAACTAGGGATAAAATATTAGAATATTGTGATTCATTGATCAATATGAATGCTTGATGAGAAAATTGGCGTTCTGGTGTTGGGACAAAATTTCGTGTGACATTTCTTACCGAAAAAAATTGGCATTTATTGGAATTAGAAATTTGGCAGCTAGGCATTAAATTTAGAAAAGGCGCAATTATGGCTATGTGGACAATCAAATTGATACAGCCAATACATGATTTCACGAAGGTTAAAAGCTATGGTATAATTCCTATGGTAATTCGAGCAGACAAGCTATAAAAGACATCATATTTTATTGAAAAAGTTAATGATTTCATTGGAATTTTGAGGTTGCAACAAACTGCCAAAATGAGAAAAGAAAAATAAAGCCAGAGTTCGCAGAAGATTAAAGCCAAGTATGTGAAAGAAAATATAAGTGGTTTTAATGGAGAGTCAAGTTTGTGAAAGGGATGAGACTGATAAGGCCATACTGAGGAAATCTAAAAAAATAAAACTAAGGCAACATGAAAATGGGGAACCAATGCTACCGATTCACATTATCTTGTTGGAGAAATGAAAATACTAGTGAATTTCAAACAACGTGAACATGAAATGATTTGAATTATAATGAATGTGAAGGTGAAAATACATAGTTGATTGAGAGGAAATGTAAATGAAAACATATAGATAAATTGAAGTTCCTAATTGGAAGAGGAGTGAAGAATAAAAAGGGAGAATATCTAAGTGCTAAAATCACATCTAAGGTTGTAGAAGATTTGTTGAGCAAATATAAAAGGTTGTGATCAGATTTAAATGTGAGAAAAGTGTAGTTGAGTGGATCTGAAGAAGTCATGAACATATATGGGTGTGAGAGAAGATTTGCATAGTAGAAGTAGAGCTAAAATTAGAAAGGATAATAGTTTGAGGATGTTGGTTGTATAATGAGATATTGGATAGTTAAGAGTTGAAGCACTCAGATCAGCGAATACAAATATGAAGTTTAGCATGACAAACTACCTATGGATATGAGTTTCAAAGTGGATGAAAATGGGATTTGGTAGGTATTGTGGGTTGGTTCCTACACATCAAGGAGTCAAGCATTCCTTTAGCTAGGTTCTTGAAAAAAAGATGGGGGATTTGTGCCTCCTACAAGTGGGTTCTAACAAATTAGGGAGCTGATGCCAACAAAACAAAACAAAGGGAGTTGGATATGCCTGTTGATTGGGGCGAACAAAACAAATAAGGGGTTAGTGCAACCTTAAGTAGGTGCTTGAAAAATAGAGAAAAGGGGATCGAAGTCTCCCACTAGTTTCTGTCAATGAACTAATGTAATCAACTATTAAAGACAAAAGAAAATTGTGGTTTTCTCCTTTTATGGGTTTCCACATAAAATCAGTGTCTTATATGTGTATGATGTTTATTGTGGTTCTGTGTGATTTCTAAGTTTCTTACAAAGTTGATCACTAGAAGAATTGGAATATTGTATATTTTAGTACTTGTTTAAATTAGAAGAAATATTGATTCAACACCCCCCTTCCCCCACCCCCCCAGTGTTTTCCTAGTTCCCAAAATATTTTTGAGGCATACCAAATCAAATTTGTAGCTAGAGTTTTAAATAACAAGATAATGGTTTTCATGTTCGTTGCACTACCGGTTTGCAATAGGGAGAGGGAAATCATGAGCACGCATAGAAGCACCACCATGAAATAGTTACTTGAAGAGCAAGCAACAAACCCAAAACAATATGAATGTAGTTCTCAACACAAGAACAAGAAGGAGATACTATTGTATTAGATTTCATTTGATTGGTTGTTGTCTACATTTATAGAGGTCAAGGAGAGGGTAAAAGAGGGTAAAATCTCACAAATGAATTACCTTGTTTTGGGTGAATAGGTGGGAAGGATGAAATCAAGAAAGAGTAATGAACATTGAAAAGGGGATATGACCACTTAAAGGAAGAACAAAAGCCCAAACAAAATGGGTCTAAAAATCTATACATTAGTCACACATCTCTTCTACCTCCTAATGATTATCTTATAATTGTTTATTTTTTAAGTTTAATCTTTTAGCTTACAATTTGTGTCTTAAAATTATTATTTGAGTTTTTAGCTTCATCTTCCTTTTTATTATATCCACTCACTTTCCCTCTCTAGATTATCTCCTTCTACACCATCTTCCTCATGCCAATTTAAGCGCTCATCATTATGATGTTTAACCAACATTATTTATTTTACCATTATTAATTTCCTTTCGTACTTTATCTTCATTATTATTCTCCTCGTTAATGTCATCCATTGGTTTCATTCTCAACCCTCTCACACCTTTTTCCTTCCAACCGAATTTGTGTTCTACTCTGATTTTTTCATGTCAATATGCATATTATTGTGACTAACCTATATGTGAATCCCATTTAACTTAGTTTAACTTCTCCTTGGTGTTAACTTATTTAACTTAGGTAACATCTCCTTGGAGTGAACTTCTTTTACTCATGCTTAATAATTCTTTAAATTCACCAACACCGCCCATACAAAGGGGAGTTAAGAAAGACCAAAGGAAGAGTGAACCTCAATAGATAATTTTGTTTAATCCTTTCAAGATGAAACTTGGATACCAATACAATGCATTAGGATCTCCAAAAATAAAATTCCAAGAGCACATCATACAAATGTGACAAAGGAAGTGTGATATAGACACGTGTATGATAAGGCATAAGTGCAACATAATGAAAACAAAACACATAACTTAGATATAGAGTTGGGAAGTGCATACCTAGAAGAACAATGTGTGAATACAAAAGGTGATGTCAAAATGACCATGATGAGGAATGCACATAGTAAGCATAATGGGCATGTATGACAACACAACATAATTTTGAGGGTAGAGGAAAGTTTGCATAAAGGAGGCAAACAACAATTCCAAATTTGTAGTACCCATATGAGATAAAGAGTTAAAGCTGGAAGTTAAGTGACACAAGAATATAAAGAAAAGAGTTATTGGGAATTTAGACAATCACTCAATGAAGAAATTAGGATAATGAAAACCATTAGGAAAAATTATCTAGTCAAAACATATATTTTTTCATTTTGATTTTGTATCTACTTAATTGATGATAGGAACATTATTAGTGAGTTAACAATAAGCCTCGTAGAGTGTTGAGAGCATAAACTATAAACACACATGTATATTATCCATGATAATGAGTAGACCATTTCCCCAACATGGACACATGAAAAGAGTTCTTGGGAAGTTGGACAATGAGTTGATGAGGTAATAGCCTAGGATGAAAAGCCATTATTATAAGAGTGTTTTTCTAATTGAGGAATATATTTTTGTAACATGATTTTATAGCTAATGAATTAATAACACGAGGTTTCCATATAGTTAACCTGTGTCATAGTGCCTATGCCCATGAGATATTACAGAATATCTCCAATTTCATGAGTTATTGATAAAAACCTCCCAAAATCATTGTGTTGAACCTATTTTCCCAATACATTTGTCTAATAAAAATAACCCTTATTTTTATAGACTACCCCTTTTTATACCTCCAATGTGTATAAACCTCCTAGTGCCACATTCCCTCCTCTACCTACAAGGTATTGACTCCATTTTTTACAATTTTGAAGCCTTCTTTATGAATGAATGTGATAAAATATTGGTCAATGAAATCCCATAATTAATAATAAAAATATCTTTATTAAATTAATAATAAAATCAAATAAATGGTAAAAATTGCAAAACCATAAATGAAAAATCTAACAGAATAATAAATCAATAAATCTATATTTAATTACATCAAGTTGTCTTTATTAAAAAATAATAAAATAATTATTACAAAAGGGTTTTATAGGTTTCAAGGCAATATCATGCTCATTATAAAATATAAACTATGCTTAATTATCAATAATAAGTGACAAGGAAGTCTAGGTTAAACATTACCATATTAGAAATGTAGTAATAAAGTACGTGGTAGTTTAAAAAGGCCATAATTTTTCCTAGAAAATGGTGGAAATTTCAGTAGAATTTTAAAAAATCTAACAATTTTTTTTTGAAACCCTGCTTACAGCTGTCAAGCTTCAGAATTTTGGGTGCCCTAGGGGTTTTTTTGATGGTGCTGAATCTATTTCTACGATCAAAAAATTACTCAAACACTCACAAGATTGGATTTCTTGATTTTTTTTTTTTCACCAGATTCCAGCGATAATTTCATCATTCGAGAGATAGAATTAATAAAAGAGGGGATCATCTTAAACCCCTCCCTTCACCCCCTCTTCTTCTTTTCTCTTCCCTCCTTTTAATTCTTCAAATTTCTTTATCTTTGTCATCTTTCATGATTAATTTTATTTCAATCTAAATAATTCTTGTTTAATTTTAATTTTATTTCAATCTAAATATTTCTTCTTTAATTCTAGTTTAACTTTAAATCATAAATAAGTTCAATTATCCCTTTAATTCTACCATTCTCATTAATTCTCTTTATTTATTCTCATTTCTACACATCTTTCTAATAATTATTAGATATAATAATAATCATTCCCTTTATTATATTTAATAATAATTCATTCCATTCTTAATTAATAATTATATTAATTTAATATATATCTATTTTTTTGGACTCTTATTTAACCACCTAAATCAATTTAAAATATTTATATTTAATAATGCTATCTCATATCTAATATATATATATATATATATATATATATATATATATATATATATATATAACTTATCCACCTAATTTAAATTAAAATATTTATATTTACTTTTCAAATTTGACCAATTAACTTATTAATTCTATCTTTGACCTTTTGAACTAAATCATTGACATTTCATTTTTTATTATAATTTCACAACAAACTAAAATTAAATTAATTAAAAAAATGATTATCATAATTTGAGTATTTTACATTATTTGATTCCTTCAATCCAAATTCAATTTCTAATAATTATTTTTTTCATTGGAAACATGAGTCTTATCACTCATACCCCTCTTATAGATATATTCTAACTCCATCCGATATTTAATCAAGTCTAACACTCTTCACTTCATAAAAAAAAGAACTTAATGTCACTGAAGATGGGTGAAGTGTTCACCCAAAACGTCGGGCATATCAATGACAACACATAGTGTTCGAGAAGTATTCATCCTCATTATTACAATTTTGCATAGGTATAGTTAAAAATGATAAAGAATCATACAATAAATTTAATAATATTCTAAAAGGTTGTATATATTTTGAAATATTGTTTAAATAATATATGTTTTTTTTTTTTTTTTTTTTTTTTTTTTTTTTTTTTTAATATTGTTAAATATTATTCATGGATAAAAAGATGTTTTCACCTTCAAATTATAATCACTAGTAATTCAAGTGAGGATGACATTAAGATTTGGCTAAAGAATTGGAAAATAGGAAGATGTTATCTTATAAGATATGGATAATATTAAAAATATTATTATATCTAAATTTAAAGATAATGTGTAGTACAATGAAGAGTTAGTGAGAGAAAGATAAGATACTATAAAGAGATGCTTAACATTAATTTAGAAGATCAAATGTTTCTTTTAGTTTTGGGTAGCATAAAGAATAAAATTAACATTGCTAAATATAAACCAACTTCCACAAGTTACATAGTGAAACTAGGTAGTGAATGTCAATTCCGAAAACACCATGGGAGTCAAGAGTCTCTCATCAATGTGACATTACGAGGGTTGAAGATGAAAGAACATTTCTCCTACATTGCTCTAGCTACACTCACACTAAAAACATATTTCAAAATATATGTTATAATGTTGAGCTTGCTAACCTCATAAGTCATTAAAACTATGGGAAATTTGAAACACTTCTCTCTTCTGGGAGGATGCTTGGCAACAACTTCTAAAACTAAACAAAGGGATATTTTCACCCTTGTAGGAGCTTATGCAAGGAAAGGAAGAACTTTGGTATCCGACTGCTGGAAACAAACACCTTAAGAAGTTAAACGGAGATCATGGATTAGCAACCTATCCCCAACAACTTTGATTGGGAGGCCTTCTGGAAACACCTCTAGGACCAGCAAATCCCCATGGATAAGGATGAAGACAAGCTTCGTGGGGCAGGAATTCTTGGGGTCTCTTCATCCTCAAGGAAGCTTACATCTATCTCACCCATCACAATGAACTAGAAAAGCACATAAAATGGACCTCCGTTTGGATGAAAAACCTATGGAAAAAGGTAACTCTCTTTATATGGCTAGTCTTTCATGGAAAATTCTTACCTAGGATAATATTTTAAAATGAGGTTTTATGGGACCTTCTAGATCCAGTTTATGAATGAACCAAGAGGAATCAATTAACCACATCCTAAATAAGTGTCAAACTGCCTCCACAATTTGGTACTGGGGAGCTGACCTTTTTAGACCCACATATAGAAATAGGTAATCAATTCAGAGCACCCTTGAAGATTAGAGATTAGAAATTTCCACTTATCCCATTGTCAACAGAGCAAGAGAGTTTTTTCTGGGGAATCTATGTTGGCTCATATGGAAAGAAAGAAATGCTCAAGTTTTTAAAAAAATTGCAGGCCACAAGGGACATCCTTCTTACAAGAATTAAGAAGATCATTTAGGATTCAGTTGTAGTCACCCGACTCCCATTGTAACAAGGCCCTCCTCACCTTGTCAACCACATTCCTCTCCAAGTAACAATGAACACTTCCTACCATTTTGATGCCTTAGAGACATGGTCTCCTCCCATTATCAATATCTACAAACTAAACTATGATGAGACCTCTCATGGCAATCCCGGGAAATCAAGATAACATGGAGTATTCAAGGACCATCATGGTGAAATTCATTGGGTTTATTATGGGAAACTAGGAATAAACACATACAATGTGATGGAGCTTCAAACCTTACAACATGGGCCTGAGCTTGCCAAGTCCTGCTGTTAGTTCCATTATCTGCATACTTCCATTACGGATCAAATTTGCTCTTTGCATTTTCATTTTAGGGGTCCCATCTTGAAAATTTCACATCATTTCATTAGGTCATGCCAAACTGATCCACTGATGGTTTTCTTCTCTTCAAAAAATCTAAATTTCTCCCTCATTGAGTATACCTGCTGACCCTTCTTCAGGTTGTCTTCAGTTATGGTTTCATGGTTAATTTGCAACCATGTTCCATTAGGTCATAGGGGATGTTTTCATTAGGTATTAGGTTTTCATTTCCAAGGTCAAGAGCCTGATTTTCAAATGTAAATAAAGGTCAGCAAGGTTATGAGGATGATGAATAAGTCAAACATGATGGCTTGTGGGTTATAGCCACTGAATCCTCCTGCATTGTATCCCATATGCCCATTGGCTGAGTGAATAGTTGGTCGCAACCATGAACTGCGACATCTATTTGAGCCATGGACACTTTGGTAGTGGTGCATCTTTGTTCTCGAACTTCAACGTGGTCAGCTACAACTTCAACTGTAGCTTAGTTATTTTCATTCAAAAATCAAAAGTCACCTTATCCATTTTCTCCTTCGACACACGCACTGCAACAACCAATTTAATCACTTTGGTTGAGGCCTCTAAATCCTCTAGAATGTTCAACTCAGGCACTAACTTGCAGGCTTGCTCAATTTTTATTACCAGGTTCTAGCATTGTGTCTGCAATTCCTCTTGTTCCTTCAGTGCTTGAGTCTTTTATGTGAAAAGCTTCTCATTGTTGACTTTAAACTCATTGATGATAGTGAAAGTGTGTTGTTCTCTGATCTTCAACTCATCTGAGCCCATTTGATGTAATGCATGAAGGGTATGGAGTGGTAGCGTGGCAAGGTTCAGTCCCATATGCTTCACTATGTTGAGCACAATGCAATCCCTGTCTAAATCCACACTAACTGACCCCTCTGGCAAAGGCAATACTGAGATCCAGAGTCCGTTCAATCTTTGTTACTGTGATACTACCCTACATCAAGCTCTCTTGCATGTCACTCGCCTTTCCGACATCCACCTGAATCTTGTTGTTCTGGATCTGTAGTTCGCGCAGATCCTTTTGGATGTTCCCTAGTGTCTGCATGTATTTATGCTCAAATTGTTGCAGTACATCTGTTGGTGTGTCCCGTATCTTATCCCCGATCTCATTAATATCGCGCTCTATCAACACCATGGGATCAATATGTGTCTTCTTATCAAACTTGTGTTTCTTTCACTATCCACCCTTCTGCTCCTACCTGCGTCGCTTTAGGATGAAATGATTGCTTTTCTCCTCATCGTTGCCTCCTCCATGTGTTGACAGCTCTTTCTCATCAGTATGATGTGATGCATACTTATCGCTCTCCTTGGCATCCTTCCATTCTCTCTCTGCCTGTTCTTTAGAAGTGTGCTCTTCCTCCAGATGGGCCTTCTATGGAGTTGCATTGGTAGCCTCCTTCTTCTTCTACTCGGCTAGGTTGTGCACATCTTTTTGAGCAACGTCCTTCCGCTTTTGCATAGTAGAGCTTTATGCACTTTTCTGGTTCCTACCTCCAGCATCGTAGGTTCATGCCACTCCGATGGCCAATACCCTACAACTTCCTGCACATCTGTCACAGACACTAAATATGGCAACACATGCCAAGTTCCTTCTGGGTCCTTTTGCGCACAGATTGAGACATTGTGAAAGTCAACCTTGAACTTTGTGTAGGCTGTTAATTGTCTGAACAAGGTTGGGGACAAAATTGGCCGCTGATTAATCACCATCCAAAGGTCCATCTCCATTACAACCCAGAAAATATTTGTTTCCTTGATACGTGCCACATCCTTCGTAGACCAAAGCAAGGCGAACCACGCTGCCTCGGGAAAATATTCCTTGTGTGGAGGAAATTGGTTGTCCTTCGGAAACATCCATGCCACTAATACAATAAACAAGAGAATCCAAGCATAATGAAATGGCTTGCTTTCTTCTTGGGATTCTTAGCAATTCACGAGGAACTCCTAGCAGAGATACTTGAACCAATTATGTTGTACACCCTCCATGCACTATGCAGCAAGTGACACTACCAGCTCCAGAACTTCGTCCATGTGACACTTCCTCATGATCTTGCCTATGAGGATCTAGGCAATGAACTAGACTGCCTAGTCTTGAATGGACATGATAGAGTATCCTCGCGACATTTTCACAAGACCATATTCCTTCTTCATATTATCAATGTGTTATCGGGAAAGCTAGTGTCTATGCAGAGCTACTAGTCCCACTAAGACAGGTAGCTATCTTAGAAACAAACAGATTAAAGTTACTTTCATTTTCCTTTACGAGAAGTAGATAGGAGAAGAGAAAAGAATACCAACCTCAATCTTTCGCTTGGTTCTCTACTTGTTCCTTCTCCCCTTTGACAGATCTTTGCCGCTCCTCCCTTAACCACTTCGCTTCAAAGAGTACCTGTAAAGTCAAAGCACATAATACCTTCAAAGTGCAGAGATCTACAGTCATAAACAATATAGGACTAGATATATATTGACCACATACATGCATATATTAGCAAACATACAAGAATGTGGAGGAAAACTTGAATAGAATTATGATATAGAGGTTAGAAGAGAGGATTACAACCCATTGATCTGACATAGCATCATCCTCCCAGAATGAAAGCCCTTCTTCACCTCATGAAAAGCTTAGATCACCCAACACTATGATGTTCCACTAGGAAACCAACAACACTTCCTTGCAAGATACAAAATTCCAACCTTCTGGATCTCTGGGATGAGGGATCCATATATAGATGATTGCAGGGGGTGAGTCAGCTTCTGGGATTTTGATTAGTGTCTTCTCTCTGATAGTTCTTGATTCCACTTGGATATTGATGATCTCTTACTCATCCCTGGGTGAATTCAGAGAGGCAAGTGTCACACAAGAAGTTTCTGGAAGATTCCATGATCATCCACCTTGCAAACTGTCTCTGCCATTTGTCTACTCTCGCCCATCGCACCCTATAGAAGGGATTTCTAGTATGCATCACACTTTTTACACTGAGCAGGTGAGATGCATCGCACTCTTAGCACTGGGCAATTTGTATGGTCCAGTTTTGACCAGTTCTGAGCAATTTTATGTGGAGAACTTCTGGGAGATGATGTAATCAGTTGACCTTGTTCCTTTAGGGCATGAAACAACACTTTTAGGGACTCAGAAGCCCTTGGTTTATGGACATATGTGATTGGGGTTGCAGTGCCCAAATATGTCTATAACAGTTGCCCCCTAAAGCATGAGGTCGAAAATCTTTTGATGTCGGGTGAAATGCTTTATCATAAGGATCCGAGGTTCTTTCGAACTGGAAGGCGACATGTAATAAGATACAATACAATACATTATATTCATAACATTTTCATGATCTAGCTGAGGTGGGAATTCCCATGCTCAGCTTTATAAATTCATTTTCATGTACATAGGACAGACAACTGTTTGTGTGGCAGACTGATGATTCTGGTAGAGCCATCATCCTTTGATTTGGATGATCATCTATGTAGAAATGATGTGCATTTGATTTCTTTATTTTCCTAAATATATCGCAGCCCAAATGGATGAAACTAGATCTGGGGTCTTCAAACTCGTCCAATCTTCGCTCGAAGTACAAGTCGATCCATGTGAAAAATGTTCTGGAGTCGAACATGGAAATACATCGCTTGATTACCAGCCAATGATTAAGCTGTTAACAGGTGCGAGAGGAATCCCCGATAATGATGCTCACCCTCAAGGTACTATAGTACAATTCGTGTGGTGTGAAAAAGGGACTTGGGGTCGAACACTACACAAAATCTTTCGGTCGAAGGCCATTGATATAAACCTATCGCGGGAAGTGAGAAACTTGCCATTGAGGCATGCAAGCTTCAAAGTAATGAAAGGGTTGTTCCTAAGTCGACTTCTTGGATAATGAGCTGTCGTCGACAAGAAGTGACCCGTCATAGGAGGGCCTTAATGAATCCCACATCTACGACACGGAATGGAGAAAATGATTTTGTGGAGATGAAAGTGATCTGATGATACAGGGTTCAGGGTGGCGGTCATGAAAGAATGAAGCGTGAAGGTATTGTAGTGAGTGAGACACAAGCTGGGTTGGTGAATTCTCTGATCGACTTCTCTTGAACATATTGGCGACATTGAAATGGATTGGTAGCGTTAACCCCAAAGATGGATGGTACGGTGTACCAATGGTAATATGACTGGTGAACGAAATAACCCAACCTGACTCAATCATGGTGATGGAGTGAAAGTGTCATGTTCAAGAGCGACTCGCTACCAATAAAGTTTCTTCAAGTTTTCTACCCAATTTTCCCCAGTCATTGCTGACCAGTACCTCTTTATTTTTATCAATCTTGAGGAGGATAACATATTCTTGTTCTATAATTTTCCCTTCGGGAAAACCCGTCGCTATGTTTTAACGAGCCTAGTGACAGTGAAACTCATTATTGTCGGCATGGACAAGTTTGTCGCTATTAGTTTTAATGAGTTTAATGACAAATACAACTCGATCCTTTTTCAATTTTAGAGAGTCTGAAAAGGGATGGAAAGGAAACTCCAGTAATCCTTTTTCATCATATAATCCCTTAAGTCTGAAAAAGTATAAAATAA
>APFE031287631.1:10558-44653 GCA_000404065.3 Pinus taeda | reverse complement strand
ATAATGAAAAATCAAGCTGGTAGTCTCGATTTTGAGATCCAGTGGGAAATCTTTGTGTATATGTGTTATGCTCTCGCATTTTTATTTTTCTTGTGATTTAGAATTCGTATGCAGGTAATTTCTGTACGGGGTTAAAACCTACATAAGGCAAAATGATCTGTATACATCTTGAAAAGTCCCCCTAACAGATAGTGCCTGAATTTTTGTAGCATGTAGACCATGACCAACCCTTCGCACTCTGTTGTTGAATAATTTTTCTCAACCTTGGATAACTTCCTACTTGTGAAGGCTATGGGATGGTCTAGTTCTCCTTTGCCTGCCTGCGTAAGTAATGCACCCATCGCAATGCATGAATCATCCACATGTACATGAAACTCCTTTTTCCAATCATGAAATACCAATATTGGTGCAGTTACCATCTTTTCCTTTAACACATCCAGGTTTCTTTTACATTCTTCATCCCATCAAAATGTCACATCCTTCTTGAGCAGTCTTTCCATGGGCACAGTAATTTCAGCATAATCTTTAATGAAATTTCTATAGTATCTTGTGTGTCCCAAAATTGCGTGTAGTTTCTTAACATTCCTAGTGGCTTCCAAATTCAAAATCACAATAATATTTGCAGGGTCCACCATCAACCCTTGCTTACAAACTACATGACCCAACAAGATCCCAAAAGGAACACAAAATATACAATTTTTCAAATTCAGCACAATCTGGAGTCTTCGACATGTATCCAACATCAGGTGTAGACTTGCTACATGGCATTTGACCAAGCCAAACATATTCTATTCATCAAAGTATACTTCGAGAAACTTATGGATGAATTCTTTGAATGTTTCTATGACTATGCGTGAAAATATTGCAGGTGCATTCTTTAAACCAAAAGGCATAATAGTGTATTGAAAGCAACCCCACTCCATCGCGAAGGTTGTTTTTCTTTTATCCTCAGGTGCAATATTGATTTGATGATACCAAGAAAACTCGTCAGTAAAGGAATTAGCCTCCTGCCCTCCGACACTATCTAACACTTCATATATAAACGATGTCAGAAATGGATCATGAATGCAAGAATCATTAAGCTTCCGCAAATCTATAGAGATCCTTATTTCACCATTTTGTTTCTTCTCTTGGACTACCATCGGGCTCACCCAATCAAACTCTTAAACAGGTTTTATAATTCCTGCCTCCAGCATTTTATCCAGTTCTTGGCGAACTTTCTCCTTGTACTTTGGATTAAGGTGATAAGGCCTTTTTTGACAGGATTCGCATCCAACTTCAATGTGATCTTCATAACGCCCAAGTCACCAAGTATTCCTTTTAAATTTGAAAACTTAGTGGGGAAGACATCTTAGTATTTGCAAAGTAATTCAACAACGTTGTCTACTGTATTGTCATCCCAATAGTCTCCAATCGTCACAAACTTCAGTTCTTCTTTAGTGTCAATGTTTACTTGTCTTGTTTTTAAAGGTGCAAAGATGTTCGGTACTCTACTTGTGGTCCTTCTACCTCGCAATGCCCTTCTATTTTCAGAATATTGATATTTCTCAGGTCTTCTTCCTCCTCTTCAACAGTCACATCATAACATTCCAATGCATGGCACAGCTGGGCGCTCCAATCTGGTTGGGTCCATTCCATAGATTCCTTCGGTGTTCTAAAGATAACTGCTTTAATTTCTTGAAGCGCTTCATTGATGCTTGCAAATCCGTCCTCGAAGCTGAAAGTTAGTAAGAATCCCTCCTTTAATACATCCCATTCTGCAATGTTGTGGTGGAGCTTTGTTTCGAGGTAACATTTCATGGGGATTGTATCCAAGGTATGACAAAATATATGTAACCACTATCGTTGTGGTTCCACCCCCCATGCCTTAGTGCACTTTTCTAGGTGATCGCACAGATCATCCTTCCCATTATACTTTGCAATTAGTCTTGTATTACAATACCCAAATCATAACTTCATCATTCTCCTGTAATCACGCCGTCTAGCAAAACTATCCTTATGCGTACCCTAACATCGTATGGGTGTAGCGCACAATGCCAATTCCAATGCTTGATAACGGTGGTATTCAAATACTTCGTGCTCAAATTCATCTAGGAACATATCTACGTCAATTAAACCATCATAATAAGGTAACATTCTTACCTATGATGAAATGCAGCACAGTGACTTCCTCATCCTATTGCATCATAATGTAGATATTTCAAGTAAGTGATTTTTCTAATGCTCTAATTCTTCATCTGAGTCAGAAATGCAAGAACTCTCCTAGTACCATGCGATCCATCCATTCACCATTGGATTGATTCAATCCTGATCTTGCTTTGTTATCTTGTAGATTTTATCCAACTCATCGTCACTTTCTACATAATCACGGATAGGTTCAGCATAGCGCCCCACTTCTAGAGGGTCTAATGGCACTATGACCCTTAGCGAATTTATTTCAAATGATATTATCCTGTTCTTCAAATTAATCACCCCATTCATGTCAATAGCCTAGTCGATCCCTGGGAGTGCGAGGTGGGGATTATTATCATTAACTTCAAAAACTGTTAATGCACTCGCACCTTCAATATCAACCATTACTCTGTATAATCATCCCATAGGGATGATTTTTTGCTGATTCGCCATCCTCAATTGCATTGGAGACCACTACAGTGTAGTTCTCCCCATCCTTTCCCATGTTTGTTTAGGTAAAACATTTGCATCGTAACCCAGATCCTGGATGACCTAATTCATTTCATAGTTGCATATCTATGTTGTTAGCCGCATCTCATGTCCTGTTCGTGCCTTATTCTTACCAATATTTCTAACTATATGCTGCTCCGTAGAAGTATTTTCCTTATTAGCGCACTTGTATATTAAGTCTTGCAATCCTTCCACTGCTTTTCTGTCACACAATAGCTTCATACAGGTTTCCAAGAAGGTAGTGAGTATGGAAGGATCAACCTCTTGTGTTGCACTAGTTTCTTGCATCTTGTCCTGGATTCTTGAGGTGGAGGCCTCAACGAAGCTCTTCTTGGCTTCCATGAATGTTTCTTTAGTGTGATTAAGGTCAAAAGTGGCTTCTTTCTCTGGAGCGTTGCAGACCCATCCATCATCTTCATGTTGCTTTCCCTTATCTGTGCCAGTCATCATATCACTGTGTAGTACAATATTAATTCTCTGAGCCTCCTCATGGGGCTCAACCCTCATCATTTGTAAATTTTGTGTAGGCTGTTGAGTCTTTGTTTTATTTTCTTGCATATTGGATATTAACACCAAACATTCTTTTATGGCATGGTCAAACTCGCTGCAGTAGTGACACAAATGGTGAGTAGGATTTGGGAAATCTTGCATGAAGTGCCCTAGCTGTTTGCAATTGTAGAAAATAATCGTACCATTACCTCTACTAGACCCTCCTCCTCACCCTTGTCCTCAGTCTTGAAAACCCCCGTGCGCTCCTCCTGCGCCTTGATCTGGAGGTCAATTTTATGCTTGCATATGGTAAGTAGGGGTTATTTCCATCATCAACTCATAGCTTTAACAATAGCGCTCATCCTGGCTTGGAGATTTATAAAAATTACAGAACAGCTGTTGAGGTGTCTGAATGAACCTCAGAAGCAAGTGGCATTTATCTGTCGCATGTTTCCTAGTGACTTGAAAAATGGTACACCATAGCGCATCTCCAATGCTTGGCCTGGTTGGGGCTTCTGGCTTCAGGGGGACTAGCCCTTCCCCTATAAGATAGTCACATATAATGGACAATGATCTTTATCATGCCTGTGGCCCTTGCACTTCAATCACCAAACCTATGTGCACACTTCTGGCTTGGTCTCCTTTTATTTCGTTAAACTTTATAATTCTAGGTGTAGGCTTGCTAACTGTGAGTGGATCTATTGTACCCCTAGGTTTGTATCATGAATAGGTGATTCATGCAGCCTCATCGTGATCTCCAAGGCTTCTTCCTGTGTTGTTATCTTTTGTTGTGACAGAGAAATTCTTAAATGGGGAAAAAGTGAAGCGATAAACTAGTCACGATGTTGGATATCTAAGATTTACATGTTAGCCTATCTAATTTGGAACCTCAACATCAAAGTCCCAAGGTGTCTCCTAAAACCTCATTAAGATCTCCTTAAATTCAATTACCAATCGTGCCTCATATTTAGGTTTACTAAACTCCTTGTTCAAAGTTATCTAAGTTTCTGCTAGCAATGCATGAGGATTGTGAACACAATACTTAATATACCAGGTTAGTGCGCGATCCTGCAAGGCAGTAACCAACTGTGCCTTCTTTATATTATCAACGATGATTTGTTGTGATGTCCATACAATGTTTGAAACAAACCAGAACTGCTCTGGATCTTCACCCCCTATGCTCTTGAAGATCAACATCTTCATTGTGTTCACCATGTTGAATGGTGGAGATGGAGGTGGAGGTGTGGGTGAAGGTGTATGCGGTGTAGGTGGGGGTGGAGGTGGAGTGGATGGATGGTGTGTTCTACGAATACCCTGAGTTGTTAGCTAAACAACACTTCATGGCATAGTCTGCATCGCCCCTTCGTCGTCACTTGAAGGAGGTCCAATCAATGGGTTATACTATGTTCTTGATTCTTCATTATATCTAAAGAATCTTCCACTTCGCGTAGTTCTAGACATCAAGGTAATGGAATTATCCACTTTTCACACAACAACATCTTAATCCAAGTATTCAGCGGCCTGATGTACTTACCTCGCGGTCCTTTAAAGAATTTTTTCTCCCCCTCACTATAGCTAACTGATGTGCCTACCACAAATTCAGTAAAAAATCCTCCCAGAACTCGATCAAGCTAGTGATCGACGGCCCGTGCGACCTTGTTATTCAATGTCTCTAATCTTTGCACCAATTCTGGTGTCCACACTATAGGACCATAAATCTTCCACCTTCCTTGTCTGTCTGCCAATTTTGTTAAACACTCATATAATTCAATCGGAAAAATGCTAAAGAAAATTATGTGTACCTCTATATACAGATACCTATTCAACCAATACTCCTTCGATAGGTGTGGATTCCTATTTTATTGAGTTGCAAACTCGTGATACTTTCGATCTAACCACTTTTAAATTTCTTTCTTAGTCAGATTCCAATGATGCAACATCACACATCTCTTTAAAGAAGATCCTAACCCCAACAACAAAACCATTTGTTGGCTTAGGGGTTCCTAACCAAGTTCAAAGTTAGTTGTGTCAACCAACAAAACTATACACTATTGCCCCTTTTAGCAACAACATACATAGCACAAGCTACAGTTTCACTTGAAGCAGTATTGGGGGATGCAAGAACCAAGTTTATGCATCTATAGACTAGTGTGATATCTTCCAACACCTTTAGAGCTGCCACTGCGCAGATTAATAGAATTCTAGGGCTCGTTATTGTAACTAAGTTAAAGATACCTTCAGACCTTCGCGAAGGTCCACGATTAGTCCTTGTGGACCTTAAATAGTCGATTTACCTACTTTCATGCATCAACAAGCAACCCTAGATAGGAGTTCACATAGATCTACTTAATTCATTAGAAAACATAAGAGAATTGGCTTGTAACTTTGTGGAAGTGGCTAAGCATTCATTTCATACATTATTAAGATAGATTCAGTAAACTCGTGTAGAATTCAATCATTATTTCATAAAACATATCATTAAAGCAGCATATAACAGATACAATGGAAACACTCAGTAGTTTTTCAAAGAGATGTCTTTATTGATCTTCAATTCACCGATTATAGACTCTTCTTACCCTGTGCACACAACTGCAGGAGTTCACGCACTTAGTTGTGGACTCTACCTAGGCCTCCTGCACACTTAGCTGCAAGAGCCTCCCTTTCTCTACCTAAGTGCAAGAAGTAGAGCCTTCCTTCCTTAGCCCTTGCTCAAGATAACAAAACCTCTTCAACGTAATCTAATGCCCATTCAAGGTTAACTCTAAGACTCGCTAAGACTCAATTATTTATAGCTTTTCTAATACAATATCATGGCCTCCACCTTAAGGGTGAGTCTTCAAAACCAACCAAAAACAAGGGGCCAAAGCCCCTTTGACTCTATCTATCTGTGCACTCCACATCCACATTTTGCGGAGAGTTTACATCTCTTACAAAATTCTTTACAAAAATTGACTAGTTTATTCAATTCTACCCCTAGGGACCCCATCCCAACACATATATTGGCATATGTTTAAAAATATGGATGAGTTGGCAACTCCTTGTGTCACAGTGATGGATGAGTCAAAAAATCCAGTGCATAAGTATACAAAGGGTGTATGAGATGGCAACTGGAAGTAAATGAACATAGAGAGGTTGGTACCATTGTAATAATGGAAACTACTAAAACAAGTCTCCATTTGCTTCACTTGCATGCCACAATCAATTTAATGAGGAAGATGGCTTAGGGAATTGATACGAGTGAGTTTATGAGCTTTGATGGTATGTTGTAGCTGGAGTAGGAAGAAGAGACATACTTGAAGTACATTTTGAGCTCTATGGACATTTAATAGGAATGTAGAACCAAGTGATTGTGCAGGCTAAATTCAATCAAGATTCTTGTTGAGTGTGCAGGGAAGACTGGGATTAAATTCTCAAGTATGGAGAATCCACAAGTGTCCATTCTTATATTTAATACAGTTGTAGTGGCCTTGTAGTTTTGATGGAACAATAGCACGTAGTTCCATGTAGAAACATGCTATCAAGAACTAAGCAACAAAGACAACATCGACCTTTGCACAACAGAGCAACAAAAATCAAGATTTCCTTTGAGAAATTGTTTGAATACAAAATTTGTGTGAAGGTCGAGAGTGTGAGAAGCATAGATTCAAGTGTCAAGAGCTAACTATGTTTATAGTAGAGGAGAGGGTCAAGAATAGAGTTGGATGAGCAATGAATCTACAAAGCTGAAGGGAAGGAGTTGGTATAGTAGTTGATCAGGTTTATATTTCTAAGCATATGTATTAGGCTTTGTTATCAGTTTGAAATTTGTATGAAAAGTATAATAGTGGCTAGAGTAGGTAGAGTTATGCGTTCATAATTAGTTGGTTCCTCTTGGGAAGCGACAGTTTGATATCTGAAGGGGGTTGGGGCCTCCTGTGAGTGGGTTCTCACAAACAACTTGATATAATTAAATGGATGCTTAATTTACATCATAACAACAAATAGATTGATGGTTTTCTCCCTTTGGGTTGTAGAAATTAATGTGTAGATTAAAAAATTCTCATGAAAGTTACTAAATGATAAGACTTGAAGCTACTCTACTCATTTGCGGAATTTAATTCACCATCTAAAACAAGAATCATAGACATGCAAAAGGTAACATCACAAATGCACAACTATTTATCTAAGGGAAAGAAATTGCTCAAAACCCCTTACTATTCATATAACATTTTTCAAATAATATGGATGAATACAATATGCTTTGCTCAATCATGGGCTCAAAATGCACCTGTATCTTTTATCCTCAACTTGACTTACTAAACTTGGCCAATACTTAGCTAATTTTAAAACCCCCCAAGCTCCTAATTTCTTGCACTTTTCCCTTGGGAATTAGGCCCCTATTAATTAGGAAATTCCTTCATCTAGATTGCACAATTCCTTTAGGTCAAATATCTGACTACATGCACCACCTAAACAACCTGGAATAATTTACGATTGATAGTACATTGCCCTTAAAATCCAATCGCAACTGGGTAACTCGAATTCTCTGCATGCATTAATTATTTTGGGGTGATTGATCAATTAACTGGATGATTACTCAGTGTGAAAAAAGTTACACATGCTTAACTTGACCTCCACTAGTTCTACTGACAGTGAGAATTAGTTAAACTAACAATAACTCAAATTAACTGAAATAGATTGCTACAAATTAGCAATAAATCCTATAAAAATGAACTCAAGTATCTCCAAATCAATTTTATTTAGTTAAATTAGTAACAAGAGCCATGTCACCTCAGTTAACTACCTCCAAGTATTTTGTTGAAATTGAAATTTGAATTTCTCCTAATTTAATCAAGCGAAAATTAAGTTATGATTTTCTTATTGCATTTTCAACATGGGTTTCCAAGTAAAAAAAATACGTATGTTAATATTTTTGTTTTGCTAAACTAATGAATTGTGTGGTATTATGAATGGTTTTCTTCATTGCATGTTTATATTGTAGTCTGAATTCTCTAACAAACAAATAGAAAAAGTGAAAAGGAAATATAAGAATTGAGCACAAGAATTTAATAACCTTCAAGAACAATTTAACCACTGGAAGGTAGATCCATAAGGAATTATGTCTAGACAAGAGAGTTAGGATGCTTACTCAAGTAATATACAAGTATTCGATGGGACAAACTATGATTTTTGGAAGGTTAGGATGGAAGCCTATCTTATGTCTCCAGGGGTAGATGTTTGGAGCTCTGTGTTGGTATATTATGATGTTCCTAATATCCCTCCCATAGATGCATACAGTGAATGGGTGTATGGAAATCATTCTAAAGCCAAGAATGTCATTCTCTTTGGCCTTAGTCAATATGAACTTGTAAAAGTTATATATGGTAAGTCTGCTAAGGGAATGCGAGTCAAGCTAAATCAGAGTCATGAAGGACATGAAAAAGTCAAGTAGGCCAAACTTCAAACCTTCAGAATGAGGTTTGAAATCTTAAAATTTAGTGAAGAGGAAAGCATAGAAAAATACTTCCTCGGATTTCATGAAGTAACCAATATGATTAGAGGACTTGGTTAAGATATAAAAGAAGACATAATTTTTCAAAAAGTCTTAACATCTATGCCTATGAGGTTTAATGCCAAAATATCTTCCATTGAAGAAATGTATGATCTAAAATGTCTCACAATGGACTAGTTGCTTGGTACTCTCACAACCTATGTGATGAGAGTAGGAAAAAATAATTTTGAACCAAAGGAGGCAACTTTCAAGGTGTCCAAGAAGGCTAAGGAGCACAAAGACCGTCAGGATTGCTCCAGCTGTGAATCTAATTAGGAGGTAGCTCATTTTTCCAGGAAATTAAAGTGTGGACCAGGAAAGTATACAGGGGCGTTTCCCTTCAAATTATTTGATTGTGTAAGAGTTGGACATTTTTCATCCAAGTGCCCCTACAAAGAAAGAAAAAAAAGGGAAGATGATGAGAAGTTCATAGGAAAATCTCAGAAACATCAAAATAAGAAGATTTCTAAGAAGAAGGGGCTCTACTCCAAAGAGGATACTCAACACCAAAGTCATAAAGTGAAAAATCCTCAGAGGATGAGTCAAATGAGTGGTTACTCATGGAATTTGGAGTAGACTGCATGAAACAAAATATTATTGACTCTAAATAGGAAGAAGAATAAGAAGAAGTAAGAGTAGTGGACTTTGAAGGGGAACTCATCAGTGATTAGAGAAATTTTGAGGTCTAAAATGGGCCTTAAAACAAAAATGTACAACCAAAATAAACTTTATAAGAACCAAGAGGATTCAAGATGATGATGTCAACCATGGGGGATGGTTTACCATTTTGGAGTAAAAAAGTAAAAATATTAAAAAAAAACAACATTTTCAACTTATCTCCCTATGATTTTACTCAAATTTCGAGTGGGAGAATTTGTTGGATGCAGAAATTAATTCCTCATCCATGGAGTACCCATGTTGAATACTTTTGATGGAGCCTACTACATGAAAAATAAGAAATACATGAAAAAAATTATTTCAATCATGTTTTTTCATGTATTTATCATTTTTTGTGTAACAAGGCCCATCAAAAGTATGCAACATGGGTACTCCTTAGATGAGTAATTATATTTTGCATCCAATGGGTGCTCCCACTCGAAATTTGAGTAAACCTATAGGGAGATAAGTTGAAAACATGAGTTGAAAAAGTAGTTTTTTCTTCTTTCCCTCTAAAATTTGATGATGCAATCTAATATTATTTTATTTTTTCCATTATTATTTTATAATATTCCTTATGAGACCCATTTTATACCTCAATTTATCTAATTTAATGAAGGATGTAAAAAAGAACAAGCAGCTAAAAGCATAGCTGCAGTGTGTTGAAGGTTATATAACTCAGAAAATGAGGAATATGTTTATAAAAAAGAGAAACTTGAGGAAGACATTAAAAGTAAAGATAGCTTAGCTCTACGACTAGAAGAAAATCAAAAAACATGTGAAAAATTAGAACAAGAGAACATGCATGTAAAGCAGGAGTTGTTCAAAGTAAAGAAGGGGATGATCATAGAGACATGCAAAGAAGAAATTTTGTCCCTAAAAGTCAAATTAGAAGAAGCGAAACCAAAATAAGTAGTTCTTAATGATCTAATCCATGAATGGGAAGAAAACTATCAGAGTATCGAGGTAGAAGTTGTCTCTATGAGAATAGATCTTGAGAGACTAGAGACCAGGAAGGGTCTAAATGAGATGTTTCCAGAAGGGACGACAAAGCTAGATCCGGTTCTGAACAGTCAAAGATCTCCAAAAAACAAGACAAGTATGGGATATTCTAGACCACATGAATATTCTATAAGAAAGATGAATGAAAGGTCCGTAGGATTTGAGGAACATAAGAGGTACGTAAAGATGCTTCAAGAAAGAATTAATGAAGATAAAATAAGTTAGCAGGAAAGAGGGGAGCTCATCATTGGAACACGAATTCTAACTTCTCAAAGGAGTCATACCAATAGAGAATGAATCAATTAGAAAGACAACAAACGTACCTTCATGAAAAAACTCATGAAATTTCCAACTTCAAGTTCTCTAATTTATTTTATGTTCATTGTTATAAATGTCATATCTTTTGACATAAGGACATTGACTGTAGAAGAGTCAATGCTGAAAGAGATGAAAATTTCAGATACAATAAGTATCAGAATTATAGATCTCAAAACTGTCCTCCCAGAAATAGAAATCCCTTCTCTCCCTTTATGGACGATGTTGAATGCTTCAAATGTACTAATTTTGGGCAAAAATCGAGTGATTTTAGAAGCATATTTGATTATTCATCTAAATCCCATAATGCTTGGTATCTAGTTTTTCAAAAGGATAAGAAGAATTGGAAATGTATCTTTGGAAAGAATATGGAATTTGGACTTGTTCTATCAGCACATGATAAACAAATAAAATGGTATGTGGATAGTGGTTGTTCCATGCATATGACTAGGGATAAAAGTGAATTCTTGTCTCTAAATAGAAAATACAGAGGGGACAATGTCACATTCAACAATAATGAAAAATTAAGGGCAAGGGCAAAGGGAATACTTAGCCTTGATGAAAAAACTAAAGCTCAAAATGTATTGTATGTAGAGGGTCTCAAGCACAAAGTGCTTAGTGTAATACATATGTGTGATAATGGCTATAATGTGACCTTTCGATCCAAATATTGTGAGATATGACATGAAAAGAATGGAAAACTAGTGGGAAAGGTAGTCAAAACTCATAATAATGTATATGTATTTGATGACTCAAGAGTAAGCTTCTACTTGAGCACAAAAAATGAAACCCGGTTGTGGCATAAGATACTTGGCCATATTAATTTTGACAGTTTGATAAAAGTCAGCAAGATAGGAGTTGTAAGAGGATTTCCAACGCTGTCAAGGTTTGATAATTCAATTTGAAAGTCTTGTCAATTTGGTGAGAAAACCAAGACTCATTTCAAGACAAAAGAATTATCTTCATCTAAACCTCTAGATCCAATTCACATAGATATATGTGACCTAACGAGGACAAAAATCCCAAGAAGAGAAAGATATTTCATGTTTCTTATTGATGATTTTACCAGAGCCGCATGGATAATTCTCTTAAAGGAAAAATAAAAAGCTCGTAAAAAATTTAAGACATTTAAAGGTAAAGTAGAGAATGAGAAGGATTTAAACATCAAATTCTTAAAATCATACAAAGGGGGAGAATACACTTCAAGAGAGTTTGAAGAATATTGTGAATAGCATGGCATAAGGAGGCAGTATCTTGTGGCCATAACTCCACAACAAAATGGAGTAGAAGAGAGCAAGAACATAATTATTCAAGAGCTGTCAAAAGCTATGATGGATGAAGTAGATGTACCTCTAACCTTTTGGGGATAAGTCACAAAAACAACAATGTACCTAGAAAACAGAACACAACTTAGGCCTAATAGTGATAAGACTCCCTATGAGTTTTTGAAGGGGATACCTACATCAGTAAAACACTACAAGGTGTTTGAGAGCAAATGTTTTATAAAAAGGAATGATAAAAATCATGGAAATTTTTATTGTTGTGTTGATGAGGGAATATTTTTAGGGTACTTAGCCCAAAGTAAATATTACAGATGCTACAACAAAAGAACAAAAAGAGTTGAGGATTGTAGTGATATAGTAGTGGATGAAATAATGCCAAAATACAAGTTTTACAAAGGAGACATGAACTCAGATGGAGAAGAAATTTCATCCATCGGACTCTTAGATCAAGTAGAAACAAAGGAAGATGATGAAGATGAAGAAATAATTACAACACCAAGGTTAAAAACTCCCTCAAGGTATGTACAGAAACAACATCTAGATAGCCAAATTATTGGTGATTAAATACATGGTGTTCAAGCTAGGAGAAGATTCCTTTGTAGCCCAAGTGCACAAATCTAGCTCTACTATCTTAGATTGAGCCCAAGAATCTCAGTCAATAAATTGAGGACAAATACTAGATAAAGGAATGAATGAAGAGCCAGATCAAATCAAGAAGAATGACACTTGGGAGTTTGTTCCAAGACCCAAAAAGAAAAATGGCATAGGAACCAAATGGGTCTTCAAAAATAAGTTAAATGAGGAAGGTGAAGTGGTTAGGAATAAGGCTCACCTAGTCTGCAAAGGATATGCCCAAATAGAGGGAGTAGGTTTTGAAGAAACCTTTGCACCTATATCAAGATTAGAAGCTATCATAAGGTTTCTTTCTTTTTCCAATCATAAAAAAATCAAGGTGTATGAAATGGATATGAAGTCAACATTTCTCAATGGAGATATGGAAGAAGGAGTTTATATAGGGAAGCCAGAGGGGTTAATTCTCACCAAGAATGAAGGGTTTGTGTGCAAATTGAAAAGGCCTTATATGGACTCAAACAAGCCCCTCAAGACTAGATAGATACCTTTAGCAAAAAGGCTTCAATAGGGGCATGGTAGATAGCAATTTGTATATAAAATTTGAAGATGACCACCTATTGATTGTGGCAGTTTATGAGGATGACATATTATTTTGCAGTAATATGGAGTGGTTGGGACATAAATTTGCAAATTGTATATAGACATAGATTGATATGTCCATGATAGGAGAACTACCCTTTTTCTTAGGAATTCAAATTTCTCAATCAAAGGATGGGATATTGTAGGTTTTAACCCATTACAGAAATTACCTGCATATGAATTCTAAAAAATAGAAAATAAACAATGGCAAGATTATAACACATAAAACAAATATACATAGAGATTTTCCCCTGGATCCCAAAATCGGGACTACCAGATTGATTTTTCATTATGTTCCTTTTAGTGTTACAATACATATATATACATGTTGAAGTATCCATAAACCCCAATCCATTAACCTTGGATTAGAACATAACCATAGTTACCTTGACCAAATTTACAAAATACCATGGACCAAAAACCATTGCGCCCAAAACCATGTGCGAAAACCATGCACAAAGCCATAGGTAGGTTCACCCACCTAATATAACACAACCCAATA
Source organism: Pinus taeda (assembly GCA_000404065.3). Taxonomy (NCBI): domain Eukaryota; kingdom Viridiplantae; phylum Streptophyta; class Pinopsida; order Pinales; family Pinaceae; genus Pinus; species Pinus taeda. The sequence goes on along the minus strand of APFE031287631.1, from coordinate 30,981 downwards.
TTCTCCCACTTGTTTTCTTTCCACAGGAGAGCTTAGTCCTTGATCCAGCCCTGCAACACCCGTTGTTTCTCTACACCAAGAGAAATTCTCAGAGCTCACAGACATTGTCAATGCATCTGCAGTATCCTTCAAAGTGTCCACCTCTACTAGCAACACCATTTTATCTTCTACCATATCCCTCACAAAGTGATACTAAACATCAATGTGCTTTGTATTTGAATGATAAGTAGGGTTCTTTGCCAATAAAATTGCACTTTGTATGTCATATTCTGTCCTTATAGCTCGTTGTACTAACCCCATACTTGAACACAATTTTTGCAACCAAACTGCTTCATTTCTTGCATGAGTGGTTGCCATGTATTCTTCCTCAGTAGTTGACAATGCCACTACAAATTGTCTCTTACTCATCCAACTGATTGCACCTCCAAATAGGTTAAACACATACCCACTTGTAGATCTTCTCTGATCTAGATCTCCAGCCTAGTCTGCATCAACAAGGCCATGAATGTCCAAAACTCTGTCCAATCCTAGTCTTCCTTGATACCACAAACCATAATCACTAGTGCCACGCAAATACCTAAAAACCCGCTTCACTGCTATCCGATGCTCCTTCCCTGGTTTTGACATAAACTTGCTCAATACTCCCATTGCACGTGCAATGTCTGGTCTAGTACAGACCATCGCAAACATCAGGCTACTCACTGCACTTGCATATGGAACATGGGACATGTCCTTTTCCTTTTCTTGTGTCTTGGGACATTGTTCAGAAGATAACTTTACACCTACAGGAATAGGAACCTTTACCAGTTTATTATCTTGCATATTAAACATATGCAGTATTGTCTCGACATATTTCCTCTGGTTTAAATAGAGCTTCGTCTTTTCCAGATCTCTTTTAATTTCCATGCCCAAAATATAGTTTGCAGCACCAAGATATTTCATGCCGAATTTGGAGGACAAATGGGTCTGAAAATCCTAGATAATTTCTTTGTCATTTCCAACCAGCAACATATCATCCACATATAAGACCAAATAAATAACGCAATCACCAATTAATTTAAAATACACATAGTGATCTGCCTTGCTTTTGGTGAAGCCAAGTCCCAATATAAACATATAAAATTTCTGATACTACACCCTTGGTGATTGTTTTAACCCATACAGAGACTTTTTTAGCTTTCATACCATTTCTTTCTTACCCTTCACCGCAAAGCCTTTAGGTTGCTTCATGTAGATCTCATCTTCCAGATCCCCATATAGAAATGTTGTCTTCACATCCATCTGTTCTACCTCAAAATCAAAAGTTGTAGCAACAGATAAAAGTAATCTAATAAAAGCTACCTTGGCAACATGAGAAAAAATATCACCAAAATCAATTCCCGGCACCTAGGAATAACCTTTTACTACCAACCGAGCTTTGTATTTCTCCACCTTTCCTTCTGCATTAGTCTTCTTCTTGAAAACGCATTTGCTACCAATGGGTTTCCTTCCAACTGACAACTCCACTAGATCCCAATCCTCATTATTGTGTAAAGATGCCATTTCATCAACCATGACCTCTTTCCATAGTTTTCCATCCTCTGAATCTACTGCTTCCTTCACAATTCTAGTATCATCATCAGTAATAGATAAAGAAAAATTTGAATAGAAATCAAATGGACTATACCTTTATGGTTGCCTACTTTCTCGAATTGATCTTCTCACAACTGGAGTTTGTGGCTATTCATCTTCTGATTCCTCTTCTGTTATAGAGTTTGATTCTCCCTCCTTAAGCTCAAACTCTATCTTCTCAAGTTACTTTGATGGCACTTCATGTTTAATAACACCTTTCACCTCTCTAAACCCCACATCTCAATTGTCCACAACCTTCTTTGTTACCAGGTTCCAAAGCTTATAACCCTTTAAACCATACTTATTCCCAATAAAGATGCACTTTTCATATTTACTATACAACTTTGTTCTTTTCTCCATTGGAACATGCACATATGCATCACATCCAAATACCCTCAAATGTGAAAGAGAAGTTTTCTTACCAGTCCATACCTCTTGTGGAGTCTTATCCTCCAACACTGATGAAGGTGATATGTTGACTAGGTAACATGTAGTCTCCACCACCTCTGCCCATAATTCATGTCCTAACCTGACACCACTGAGCATGCTTCTTTCCCTTTCTATCAACGTCTTGTTCATTCTTTCTGCAACTCCATTTTGATAAGGTGTGTATGGAGTAGTCTTCTTCCATGTTATACCACACTTCTTACAAAACTCTTCAAATTCCTTCTTGCAAAATTCTCTCTTTTTATCAGTCCTCAACACCTTTATCTTCTTCTCTATCTAGTTTTCCACCAGAGCCTTAAGTTCTTTAAACCTGTCAAAGACTTCAGATTAATGATACATGGTACACAGACTTACCTAGTGATGGAACCTTCACAGGTCTAAACACATCACTGTGCACAAGCTCTAATATATGTTTCTCCCTCTTAACACTAGAGGGGAAACTCATCCGATTCTGCTTCTCATATACACAATTTTCATAGAAATCAAAATCCAGAGATTTATTGATCATACCTTATACCATACATTTACCATGAAGTATTGAAAGGCCCTTCTCTCCAATATGTCCAAGCCTTTGATTCCATACCATGGTCTTTTCTCTAGAGACCATCAGATTTTCTACTCCACTTTCAAGAACCACGGAACTGTTGCACCCATTAATAACAGTGCTACCTTGCAGCTTGTACAAATCTGAACTCCCCACACCAATACCAGTGCTCCCTTAACCATCTTCTAGTTAGCTTTCTCGAACATTGCTTTTCCACCTGCATCATCTAGCTTGCTTATAGAAATCAATTTTTTGGCCAATGCAGGAATATGTAGAACACCCAGAAGTGTTCTAATCCTTCCACCTTTCAAATTCAACTTTACTTTTCTACGACCAATGATTCTAGCCTTCCTATCATCATCTCCTATGAAGAGATCAACACCATTGTATTTCTCATACTCACAGAACCACTCTCTATGGTGAGTGAAGTGGAAGGTTCCACCTGAGTCAATCAACCATGTCTCGTGATCAACATGTGTACTTGAAGAAAAAGCCAAATACACATCCCCACCTTTATCTGAGGTGGTTTTTGCCTCTGCAGAAGGAGCATCATCAAATCCCTTTCCTTTGTCAGGAGCTTTAGATTTATAATCCCTTTTATAGTGCCCTTCCTTTCTGCATTTCTGGCAAATCTTTACAAATTTTCCTAGAGATTTAGATCTCCCACTTAAGGAATTATTTTTGTTTTTGTTCTGGGACCATCCTCGTACAAACAAGACATCACCATTCTAGCTCTCCATATTTTTCCATCTCATCTCCTTCGTCAGCAAGGATGAGACTATTTCATCAAACTGCAAGGCAGTTCAATTGCTACCTCTTACAATAACTAGAATATCCCATATATCTAGTAGAGAACATAAAAAACTAATGCACTTATCTTCATCTAAAATTTTAATATCAACAGACAATAACTAGCTTACCACAATATAAATGCGTTCAGATGCTCTGTCACTAAATCTCCATCTTTCACCCTCAAGTTATACACCTTTTTTCCGTAGGAATAGTTTATTCACTAGAGACTTAGATTGGTACAAAGTCCCTAATTTATCCCACAATGCCTTCGTCATAGCTTCCCCTAATACATTCAACAATACTGAATCTGAGACACACAATGATATTATGCTCTTTGCTTCTGATCCAACTTCTTCCGTTCTTCATCGGACACTCTCGTTGGTTTAGTACCTGGTTCTACTACGATCCACTTATCTTTATCCACCAACAGATCCTCCATCTTGAGTTCCCATGACTCGAAACTTTGACCATTAAATTTTTCAATCTCTATCTTTCCACTCCTCACCATCTTCTTTCACCACCAGAATCGATCCCATAGATCTCCCACTGAACAGGGTCTACCACAGGCCTGAGAAAAACTCCTCAGCAAAAAAAGCATCCCCTTGAAGCCAAAACAACTCTGATACCAAATGTAGGTTTTAACCCCAAACATAAATTACCTGCATACAAATTCTAAAGAATAGAAAATAAACAATGGTGAGAGCATAACACAAAACAAATATACACAGAGATTTTCCCCTGGATCCCAAAATAGGACTACCAGATTGATTTTTCATTATGTTCCTTTCAATTTTACAATACATATATATACAAGCCAAAGCATCCTAAACCCAAATCCATTAACCCTGGATTAGAACATAATCATAGTTCCCTTAACCAGATCTACAAAATATCATGGACTAAAAACCATCACACCCAAAACCATGTGTGAAAACCATGCACAAAACCATAGGTAGGTTTTCCCACCTAATATAGGGTCCAAAAAAAAAAAAATCCTGGGGCACTACCCCAGACTTTGTAGAGGGGGTCTACCACCCCCCTCAAACCCCCTATGACACTCCCACTGTGTAACGAATGGGGGGCTCTACCCCCCCTCTAACCCTCCAGTTTCACTACTGGGGCTAGTTGTGGAAAGAATATAACACAACCCAATAGATATTTATTTGCCAATCCGAATACTTATGAGAAACATTGAAGAAATTTAGACTAGAAGATTGCAAGTCGGTTAGCACCCCCATGGTTACAAGTTGTAAGTTATGCCAAGTAGATGAGACATTGTTTGTTAATTACATTTTCTACAGATCGATGATAAGAAGCTTGTTATATGTCATGCGATCTAGACTAGATATCATGCAAGCAGTAGGCTTGGTGACCATATTCCAATCCTGCCCCCAAGAAAGTCATATCGTTGATGTCAAATGGATCTTCAAATATATGCAAGTAACAACAAACTATGGGTTATGGTATGCTAGGAGCAGAGAGTTTATATTAAAGGCCTATACTGATGTTGATTGTATAGGTAGTATTGATGATAGGAAGACCACCTCTCATTCAACATTCTTTTTGGGAGACTTCTTAGTGTCCTAGGTTAGTAAGAAACAAGACTCCATTTCTTATCAACTTCTGAAGCAAAGTATATTACAATTGCCACTTGTTGCTTGCAAATTATATGGATGAATCAGACCTTGAAGGACATTAAGGTAGAGTTGACTGATCAAATTCCAATAATGTGTGACAACACTAGTGCTATGAGCATATCTAAGAATCATGTTATGCACCCAAAGACCAAACACATTCCTATCAAGTTTCATTTCATAAGAGAACATGTTGTTGCTAGTGTTTTTTGATTTGAATACTTGGCCACTAAATAAAAACTTGTAGACATGTTTACTAAGGCACTTATAAGAGAGCCCTTTGTGTATCTCTAGAAACAAATAGGAGTTGTGACTCCTCCTCCCAAATGATTCAATTACGATGAGTATTGGAAGCTACTCAACTTGAAGGATCAATTGAAGAGTAGGATGTACTATTTTAGGGGGAGAATTTAGAAGGATCCTTTGCCATTGATTATAAAGGGGGATAATATTAGTAATTATAAGGAGAAGAACAATGATAAATATAACCATGCTTGTTTGCAGGAGAAGCCTAGTTTGTTTCCATCAATGCCAAATGGGGAGATTGTTGGATAGTTGGCATTGTCTAAATGGTTTGTGGCACTTGGTATGTTGGCGTTGATGCCAACCAAACTTATGATGAGCACTAGTATTGCAGCAAGAATGTTGCAACTCCCGGGGCTACCAACTTTACTTTATCAACCCGAGGTTCCTACAAACTTGGAGGTGACAGTGTTGTATGCATAAGTAAATGTGATGGGTCTGCTCTTTGTCACTGCTAAGCTAGTGATAGACCAATAAGATTTTTCAAACTAGACTTTTATGGATTCAGAAGAAGCTTGATTACCAATGAGGAAAAGAGAAATCTACACTAAGAGAAAGTTTGTCTACTACAGTAAGGAAAAAGATTGAAATCAAATGCTTAAACACACCATTTTCTAACTAATCGCTGAGACATTATGCTCAAAAGAATGTTAAGTTAACATGTATGCAATCCTATTGTCCTGAGCATGCAAATTCAAAACATCAAACATTCTACTTTTGTGCATGTAAATGCATAAAATAAATATGTTTTTCCTTTTGTCCTTCTTTATGTGAAAGTGTGAAAGCTAATCTCTTTTGGTGATGTGGAAGGTGGCTTAGGGATGATGGTGAATGGCCAAAAGGCTTGGACTACTAGTAAGGGTTATTTTCTAGCTTCCTAGAGGCCTTTTCCTCAATTTGGCCTCAAAACAAGCCACTACAAGTAAACCTACAGGATGTCCTAATGTGTTCTACAGGATGTCCTGAAAACCTACAAGGTCCCCTATATTTCTACCAGATAAAACTGAGAGCAAAAGGAAGAATGTTGAAGGTGATGGAAGGCTTAGGGAAGGTGGTTGGTGTATGTAATGAGGCAAGGAAGTGCCTAAACCCACTTTAAAACTCAAAACAAGAGTGTGAGATGGCTAGATTTGCTCAACAAGCTTGGAGAATTTTTCTTGTGAAATGATGAAATTGGTGAGGGTTTTAGTGAAAAGAAGGAATTATCATGGGTGGATGAAGTTGGAATGAGGTTTTTGATTGTGAAATCTCTATGTACTTCTGAAACACTTGCACTGCATCAAACATTGACATTTACCCAAAAATCATGTAAACAATAAGGATTTCAACTGACTACGGAAAACATAATTTCATGCACTAGTTACCTGCTTCATTCATGAGGAAAACTAGTAAAATAAGATGGAATATTGATGAGATCTAATGTAATAATGAAGATAGAAGAAATGATAAGTAAATCCTACTCTTGCAAACTGATCAAATGCTGGCCTAAGTACAGAAAACCCTAAATTCCATGAGAAAGTAGAATTATGTCTTTTTGGGACTGCATAGGAATGCTTTCTTCAAACCATGATCCCTGAAGGAAGGAGTGAGGCCAAACCACCTACTGGTATATTTTTGATGATCCTTTATCTCTTCTAAGCTACTTCTGAAGTAAATCACAAATGGAAGCAAACTAATAAAATGTACAACTACTTGCAATCAACTACGAAATCAACGAAATAGAAAAATACAAGAAGAGGAGCCTTTGTTGCTAGGATTGGGCCCTTACCTAAGAGCTTCAGCCCTCTGAGTTAACTCAGTGCTGGATCAAGGAAATTCTCATTCTCATTATCAAATCAGAAAATTTCATAACAATGTCTTCCACAAGTCTTGAACTCGAAAATGACTAGTGTTTTTACAACAAAAATTTGAATCCTAATGAGGCTCTAGGCCTATTTATTTATACAACTAAATTCTCCAACGACTTCCTTAAATTTAGGGAGGCTCAGCTCCCAAACTTGAGATAAACTATCTCTTTAACTGTCACTTGCTCGGTTTCCTTTTGATCTCCATGACTTGCTTGCTTATACTCCGAGCTAGTATGATTGATGGAGGAATATTCGAATGAGTGAGGAGTAAATGAGGAGGATTTACCTCCTACAATCTCTCCTCCTTGTCTCATTCGAGTTTCATCCTTTAACTAGCCAAAATTTCCATGATTTTCTCTCAAAAACCTACAATTAATGCACATTAGTCCACTAGGCATAATATCTCACTTGGACTAATCTCATTAAACAAAATACAATCAAAATATGTAATAAAATGTGAGAAGAGTTGATTTAACTAATATAGGAGGTGGATTAAGTTCCATATAGTTACCCAATGATGAGGCTCATCATCACCCCCCAACTGAAAGTGTTGCTCATCCTTTGAGAAACTCAATCAATATTCATGTCTTTCATTGCTCTAGTGGCCTCCCTGACATCCCATGCTTCTGCTATAGTTTCCTCTTCCTGTGCATAAAATCCTACCTTCATTTCTATCTCTTCCCACTACTTTCTTTCTTCCTCTTCCTTACTTCCTTCCAACATTCCTAAGAGCAGTGGTGGACTGAGTCTCAAGCCAATCCAATTGACTATGAGCCTTTGGAGAGCTTGCTTGTACATTGGTGTCATGTTCAGTGCTTCTCTCATTCTTTGAGGAGAATGGTACTCATTGATTTTCAAATTGTAGGGCAAAGTATTCCATTACTTTGGAAAGCTTACATGTTGTCATCCCCTAACATCTTGAACATATCCTCAAAGTGTGTGATTGCTTGCTCTTGGGTAGCAAGGTAACTGGGTGAAAGTTGAGGGTCATTTGTAATCAAGTTATGTGTGTTGATGACAACCATTGGATTTGACTGCTCAGCTCTTATCATGAGAGGTTTTGTTTCTTCCCTTGGCATTATTTTCTACATTTCTACAGCCCTTGCTTCCTCATGGTTCATCCATGATGCCAAAGCCATCAAATGTAAGTCCCATAGTTTTCAATTAGGGTCCCATACATTCAGATATGTCAAGGATAAGTTATGTAGATAGAAGTTAGACAGTTTATTCCTATCCTTCAATGTTCTTTGATCACAAATATCAATGAACTATCTATAATCTTGAAATGGCACAGTGCCTCTCTGTGCTAAAGTTTTGATTTGGAATTGCAGCCACTGTTCCTTAAGGTATAATGCATAGGATTTAGCTGGCATCCTACACTAGATAGTCTCTAAGGATAGACTAGCCATGGATGCCAATTGATTCTATCTCTCTTTCTCTCTCTCTCTCTCTTGTAGTTGTCCTCTTAACCATGCATTTTTTTCCTCCAACTAAGCTTTCATCATTGCCTCTTTGTCCCTTAGGCTACTCAATTCTCTACCCATCTCATTAACTTTTTCCTCCATGTGGCCTATGTCCTCCACTCCCTTGGATCTGGCAATCTGCATCCATCTATGTGTTCTTGCCCTTTCTTTCTAAAGCTCAAAGAATAAGTGGATGCAAAATTTCTGTGGAATGACCCTACCCCCTTCAATAAACCTATAATAGGAGTCAATACTAGGTTGAGGGCTAGTTTCCCTTAGCTCTGGATCCTCTTTATTTGTTTCTTGCTACATACTCCCTTCTTTGTCCAATTTTTTAGTTTCTTGTAGGTTTAGGAGAGTTTTTATAGGATTTCCTTTACTTCCTGTAGGTCCTTCTGTGTATCCTGTATGAGGCCTTTTCCTTTGGATGAGGCAGATCTAGTGATAGGTCTCCTAACATAAGTGAGAGGAGACTTGGGAGAGGATTTTCCTAATGATCCTTCACCTTGAGTTTTCATAAGAGGAGCCATCTTCTCCTATTGTTTGGGTGAGTCTTCAATGACAATAAGAACCTTGGTGAGAGTTTGAGGTTTTCTCTGCCTTATTCTTGTACTTTTTCTTTTCCTAAAGTATAATGGAGTTTGTCTTTGTCTTTTCCCTTTTTGTTTGATAGGGGTACTAAGGGCAGTGAGGGTAGTTGTTGCCTCTTTCTTAGTGGGTTTTGGAGATACCTTGGGTGATTCCTCCTTATCTTCTTCCTCACCTTTTTCATTTTCCTTTTCACTCTTATCTTTCTCCTCTTCTTCTCCCTCTAGTTCCTCACTCTATTCATCAATTTCCTCCTTTTCATCCTCTTCTGTCTCTTCACCACTTTCCTTCTCCTTTTCTTCCTCTTCTTCCTCATCTATTTCCTCGTCATGCTTCTCTGTTTCTTCTTCCTCCTTTTCAGTTTCTTATTCATCCTTCTCTATTTCTTCTTCATCCCTTTCATTGGCAGTGGGGCTCTTGTCATATTCAAGGGAATTTATATCTTCCTCTATCTGCATGTCTCTGAAAGTTTCCCATGTGATAGGGATTCTAAGGTTTTAGAGGGCATCATTTATGATAGGTCTAATTAACCCATGCTGGGCTAGTTGTTGATGGTTCCCTTCTTGCACCTTAATGCTCATATCTATCACTAATTGAAGAAGGAAGTAGGGAATGCTAAGTCTATTTTGAGAAGGTGTATCTGCTCCAAACCTTAACTCTTGGAGAAGCCTAAAGAGGTATCCGTATACCACACTATACCTATCTTCACACGAGATATACTTTATAAGGTGGTAGCTAATTTCATTCCAGGGATATGGTAGGATTGCTCTTCTGAATCCATTTTTTTCTTCCATGGCCTCCTCTCCTTCTAAAAAGAATTTATTCTTTGCAATTTGGTTATTACCCTTATCCTCCTTTCTCCAAGGCACTCCTAAGGGAATTGTGGCAATTCTGCCTATGATTTCAGGGACAAGTTGTATAGAGAGGCCTTTCACCATAGTAGTGGTATGGGTCCTAGTCAGTGGAATGAGGGAGAGATCAAAATACTTGGCTACTTCTTCATCATATCCCCTCAATTTTTAAAATAAACCCATCCAATTATGCCTTGTGAATATCTCTAGTATAGGAGGCTGCTGATGAATCCTCACTGTGTTGATGGGCTCCCTCTTATTAAATATCCCTATCATTTTTCTTTGACGGATGGAGGGGTGTATATGTATGATAAAAAATTTACTGAATGAGGAATTTTAAATAAAAAATTTGTGTATGCAATTCCCCTAGACTGCAATCTTTTTCAATAAACTAGAAGGATTTTCTATATTCTTTTCACTTGGAAAATGTGGGGAAGTATAGTGCCTACCTCCTTATCACTTCTTGAAGAAGTCGACCTCTATTTTTCCCTTCTAAAGCTTCTCACTGCTAATCATGTAGGTTTTGTTCTATATCTTGTAGGATCTTCTATAGGATCCTGTAGGATTTGCTATAGGATCCTATAGGTAGTCTTGCCCTGGAAAAAAATGAATTTTGCCTCTCATGTAGACTACTTGAGGGTCGAGAGAAAGTTTGATAATGTGTCGCCTCGTGATTGTGAATGCCTATATGCATGGGGATCAATGTTTATTTCCTCATATGGATGATTTAAGTGGGGTTGTGTGCTTGCAGTTGAGGTAAAAGTATCCATTTTTGGACCATTGGTCCCACTACCACATCATCATTCTCCTCACCTCATAATCAACTCCCACTTCGGGCATCCATAGCTTAACCACTTTCGACCTCATCTCTCCTTTACCTTGACTTGACTACTTCCACGTGTGTAAGGACTAATTGTCTTCTCCTTGTTGACTGAGTGAAGGTGGTCAAGTTAACTGGCCACCTTTTTCTTATAAAACAACTCTTTCACAACTTTCACATATTTTCTCATATTATGCTAATGAGAGAGTGGAAGCGAGATACTTACCTGTGGTAATGGTGCCTTGATTTTGTTTGTTGCAGAATGAAATCTTTGCTATGTATTTGTTGCATGTTCTTTTCTCCTCTCTTGTCCTCTGATGATTTTATTTGATGTGTAGTTACTTGGATGTTGATGTTGATGATCCTGATGACCTTTGGATCTCCATGCTTGAAGCTAACTACAACCTGTGATTTTTATGTTTTGTGGGATATGCTGCCAAAACATTTCCTACAAGATGTCCTGTAGTTGCTTCTCCCTCAAAAATTTTAATCATTTTCCACTATTGGAGCATGAGGATGGTTGGCATGGGCAGAGAAGGGGTCTAGGGATTTGTGAATGAGGAAAATAGCCTGCAGGTGTTGTCCCCTTATTCTCTGTCTTCATCCTCTTTTCTGTATTTTTTTCTTTGAAAACTGTAATTTAATTTAATTTTTTTGAAACTGACTTTTTATTTGGATGAATGCAGGGGTTATCATGGTGGAGAGAGGTATGGTGATGAGATGGTGAAGTAGATTTTTTTTTTGGACATGGGTAGGTCATTTCCTTTCTCTAGGGTTACTTCCTTTAGTATTCCCAAGCCACTGTAATTTCTACAGGATCATCCTGCAGGTTTTGAGGGAATCCTGTAGGTTTACAGGGAATATTGTAGGTTTACAAGGAATCCTGTAGAAAACATAGAACCCTTTCAAACTGAGGTAAATGAGTGGAAAAATGGAGGGAATGATGGAATGATGAAGGGTAATGAATGGAGAAATAAAACCATCAGCTGGATAGGTCCCTTTTGATTCTCTCTTGTTGCTATAATCCTCCTCATGTTGACCTTTAAACAATATTTTCAAAGTTTTCCTTTCTCTTCCTTTTTTTTTGTTTTTATCTTTTTGAAAGCAACTAGTCTACCTCCATGAGGTTTTCATCCTAACTGTATTCCCTGGGTGCCTGAAAAGAGGTTTTCACCCAAAGCTATTTTTATTTTTATTTTTCTTTTCTTTTTTGACACCATTGAGCTGCCTCAAGAGGTTTTCAACCCAACAATGGGACTCAGGTGCCTCATGGAGGTTTTCACCTAAGTATCCTTACTTTTTTCTTTTTTCTTTTTCAGTGACTTGATGAGATAGAAGCTAAGACTTGCTCCACCACCATCACTATTTTGCTGATACCATCAATGAACTCTTGCTTTGATAATGGCTTCTTGTAAACCTTCAACCTGTGTCCATTAACAAGTAAAGGAATAGCCTCTACATCTATGGTTCTAATATGTATTGAACCATTATCATGACATCTCTCTGTGACATAAGGCCCTAACCATCTAGTCCTTAACTTGCCCTTAAAGTCTTTATATCTGGAATCATATAACAAAGCCCAATACCCTTCTTTAAATTGTTTGTCCTTGATGTTCTTGTCATGCCAGATATTCCTATAAATTTAAGTCACCTCTATGTGTAGGAGGGCTTGCATTCTAAACTCATCTAACCCATTCAGCTGGAGAAATCTCTATTTCTGTGCATTGCTGAGATCTAGATCTAGTTGGGTTGCCATCCTCAATGTATTGTACTCAAAATCAATGGAAAACAAGGCCTTTTTCCCATAGACCAACTCATAGGGTTTGAATCCAGTGGTGGTCTTCCAAGTGGTATTGTAGGCCCAAGTGGCCTCAACTAATCTATCTTCCCAATCTTTTCTACTACTGCTAACCACTTTAGTCAGAATTCCCTCCAATACTCTGTTGGTCACCTCCACTTGCCCATTAGCTTGTGGGTGATAGGGTTCTATGCTTGATCTTGTGTTGGCTTAACAAGTCTTCAATCATGTTTGATGTAAACTAGCTGCCTTAATCAATGACCAGTTCTCTATGGTACCCAAACTTGTAAATACATTTTCCCTTAAGAACTCAACCACTTTCTCCTTTGTTTCTGCCTTGCTTGCCTTGGTTTCAACCTACTTGGTCAAATATTTAGTGCACACAATGATGTACTACTTTTTCTTGGATGGAGGGTCAATCGGTCTAATGAAATCCATGCCCCACTTGTCAAATGGCACAAAAGTCACTTGAGGCTTCAGAGGCATTTTATCCCTTGGAGTAGGCTTTCCCATCCTTTGGCACCGATCACACTGACTAGTATACCTTCTCACATCTCGATGAAGAGTGGGCCAATAATAACCAGCTTTTAACACCTTGAATGTTGTCCTCTTGGCTGCAAAATGACCTCCACAAGGCCCATCATGTTAGGTCATAAGGATGTCAAAGACTTCCTCCTCCCTAACACATCTTCTTAGAATTTGATTGGGGCCTAGTTTGAAGAGGTTGCCCCTAATCCAAGTGATTGGGGTGCTCTTCCCCACATTCTTTCTTTTCTCTTTGGAGGACAAATTCAGTGGGAATTGTGTAGACAACAAGTAATTTGCTATGTTGTCAAACAATGGAGATAGAACTAAAATGGAGAACAAGTGTTCATATGGTAACTGATCATCAACCATTCCTTCCTCCCCTGTAGGAAAAGTTAATCTGGAGAAAAAATTTGCAACAACATTTTCCTTACCAGGCTTATCAACAATAGTTAGATCAAACTTTTGTAATAAAAGTAACCATCTAATTATCTAAGCATTCACATCATGTTTATTCATTAAATATTTAATTGCAGTATGGTTAGTATGTACAAATGTTTGATAACCTGTAATGTAATGCCTAAATTTGTTCAATGAATGCACAACAATTAGGAGCTCCTTTTCAGTCACTGTGAAGTTCAGTTCGGCCTTTGACATATTCTTATTGATAAAGTAAATAACATAAGGCAATTTGTCATCTATCTAGCATAGAGCTACTCCTATGGCTTTGTGTGAGGCATCAACATGTACATGAAAAGGAAGGGCCCAAATTGGGCCTCAGAGAATAGGTGCAGTGATCAACTTTTCCTTCAGAGTGTCCACTGCCTCTTGACAACTTTTTGACCATACAAATTCAAAGTCTTTGGCTAACAACCCAAATAAAGGAGAAGCTAACTTGCTAAAGTTTTTTCTAAACCTCCGATAGTATCTAGCTAAACTTAGAAAACTTCTGACATCTCTTTGTTTTGGTGGAGGTGGGACCCTTTGGATGATGGATATTTTGGTTGGGTCCACCTATAGTCCTTGTTGGGATATTGAATGACCTAGAACAGTCCTTGCAATCATCAAGAACTCACATTTTTTAGGACTAAGGGATAGGTTCATTTCAGTGCATTTGTTCAACACCTTACCTAAGTTGGACAGAGCCTCTTGGAAATCACACACATAGGGTGTGAAATCATCCATATAAATCTCTACTACATCATGGACTAGCTCGAAAAAGATACTCAAGACTGCTCTCTGGAAAGTGGCAGGGGCATTGCATAGGCCAAAGGGAAGGACCCGCTAGGCAAAATTACCCTAAGGACAAGTGAAGGTGGTTTTATCCTGGTCTTCTAGGCCAATCTGGATTTGATTGTACCCACTGAACCTATCTAGGAAAGAGAAAAAAAAAATTCCCTGCCAGGCCATCTAGTACTTGGTCAATGAAAGGTAGAGGGAAATGGTCCTTATTTGTTGCTTTGTTTAACACTCCCTAATTGACACAAATCCTCCACTTCCCATTTTTATTTGGAACCAACACCAAAGGAGAGACTCACTCACTATCTTAGATAGGGTAAATGAATCTTTCATCTAGCAGCTTTTGTAGTTATTCTTTAACTATATCCTTGAGAGCTGGGTTCATTATCCTTTGGGGTTGTTGGACTCATTTGAAACCTTATTTGATATAAATGTGGTGAGTACACACCGAGAGGCACACTCCCTTAATTTCCTTGTAACTCCAAGAAAAGGCATCCAAATGTTCCATTAGCATGTTGCACAACTTTTCTTCTTGGTGTACAAAAAGAGATGGGTTGATTTTCAAGGTTCTCTCAGGGCCGAATTCTATGGTTTTGACACGGGTAGGGTTTGAATCAACTAAGCATAGATTAGTCTGATGTTTTTTATGGGTTTCCTTTACTACTTGCTCTAAAGACAATGTGATGGGATTTGGACTTTGGAGTATTTGTTCAATCAAATCATCTTCATCTCATTGTCCCCCCCCCATGGCTATTTCTAAGGTATAGAGTTGGGCTGAATAAACTTCATCTCATTCCTCCCCTTCCATCCATAAAGGTAAGTGATGTTCTAAATATGGCTGAATAGGAGGGTATAGAACTAACTTCTTGGACATATGCCCATTTTTAATAGTCATATTTCTAGCCCTACAACTAATGTAGACATCGGTAGTGGCTAACTAGGGCCTCCCAAGGATGAGAGGGTAACTAGTAAGTTTAGCCTTAGGCTTGAGGACTAGGAAATCTGCAGGGTACTCCCAAGAGTCAATGGAGACCATCATATCCTCCACAATCCCCTCAAGGGTCACTGTGGAATGGTCTGCAAGTTGTAAGATTGTTGCAGTCTTCTTAATGAACCCTAGAGATTGAGATTGAGCATGGTGTCCTTAGTCATCACGTTAATGAAAGCCCCAATATCAATTAAAGTGTGTGGGACAATGGTGCCATTGATGTGCACATCTACTACAAGGCTTCTAGGGTCCAAATACTTTGGACAAATTACCTGCCCCAACATTAAGTCAGACAGTTGTCCAATGACATTAATAGTATGGGTGTCTCTTTTTCTCCTCCCTGGATGTTTGAAGCACTTTTCCTTAATCAACTTGTTGTAAATAGGTACATCTTTTATGGCTTGGAGAAGTGGAATTTGACACATATTTTTCAATTCTCCTAGAAGTTTAGTCTCTTCTAGGGTAGGCTGGATTGTATGAGTTAATCTCTCAGGAAAGGATGGTGGATTTACTTTAGGCATGTTTTCCTTTGTTTCTTCCTCACTCACCCTAGGTGGAGGTAGAGGTTGGTTGTCCGGGAGTACTTTCCCATATCTCAGGTTGATTTCCTGAATCTCCACAACTTAAGAAAGATAGGATGTCTCTCCACTATATGCTTGTTGTGTCCGTTTGTTGTTTAGGTTTGGATTCAGCTGGGTAGGCATCTGGGGTTGTTTAGGTGGAGCAGGGTGTAAAAGTTGTGGTTGAGTAGGTGGTGAAGGAAATAAAGTTGGAGCATTATTGTATGGGGACCTCCACCCTTGAGGCGGTGCATTCCACTCAGGCGGTGTTAAGCATATGGTTGAAATGACTAGCTGGTTAGCTAGGAATGGTACTAAGGTGCAAAGGACCAAGGAGGAGGTGTAGACTAGGAAGGATGAGTAGGGGGGCCCAAGAGAGAATGGATGTGGTCTAGTTAGGTTTTTAATAGGCCTGGGATGACCCTTGTATGCCCTACTAGTATGGTTGAGGCCCATGAGGTCTCCTTTGATTTATGTAGCAAAGTTGTTTAGTCATCCCTTCAGTTCTCTAATACACAACTTTTAATCCTAGTAGAGAAGGGCACTTGTCTATGGAGTGGTTTTCCTCACAGACTAAGTAGACTTCAATCAAGTTTAATGGACATTCATTTCTAGGATGCCTCCTTGTACATCTAGGGAAGAAAATGGCTAAGGCTCTCTCTGATTCCTCCTGTTTTCTCTTAATGTGCATAGTGTCCATCTGTAGGGCAAGGGTTTGCAGCATCTCACTCTTGAAATCTTCCAACATGTTTCCAATTTTACCCTTGATGGATGTAGTGGAAGAGGATGGACTGGACATTGGTTGATTACCCCTACCCTTTTTCATAGCTACCCTAGAATGGTTCCTAAAGACAGTCTTGATATCTTCATAAGGGAGCTAGTAGATGTCCCCTCTGTTGAAAATGCAACAAGCTGATGGATCTTAGTGAAAATAAGTCACCTTCACTAAGTGGTCCCGCAGGCTATTTTTGGCACAAAGTCTATTTTTAGACATATGGATCATGGTCTATGAGTTGCAGGATGATATTTGTGGATGATTGGTCAAGTTGGTAAAAATAGATGGACCTCTATTTTTAGACATATGGGCAGAGTTTATTTTTAGACTGTCAGTCTAAATATAGAACAGTCGAATATTATTAGCTCTTAATAATATTTGGACTATAAACATTATCTTATTATCTTGGAGCACTTCAGTTCAAGCTACGGATGTGGCACATGCAGCTGCCAAAAGGAAATATGTGTTTCTTATGGGTTACTTGAGCTATTGCATGGAGGACTTCAGTTAGGACTTCAGTGATTGAGTTATGTGGAGTTGGATCAGGAGTTAATGGAGTTGTGTTCGGTTTGACTTAGTTGAACTAGTTGTATTTAGTCTAACTGATAAATACACTAATGATGAGTGGTGTGAATTAATTATTAATTAATTCACTAATTATTAACTCATGAATCAACTAAGAAATACATCAGTTAACTCAGTGCATGGACAATTCAGTGGAGACAAGTGTTAGAGATGAGTGAAAGGGCAAGACAATTGTCAATTGTGACTATAGTTGTGCATGAGATTTGCACAATCAATGGATTGAGTATTTCCAATGAGGATTGCATGGTATAGACAAGGGAAATACGAGTTTGGATCAGCCATTCTCATCCATTCTCAACAGGTATTGCACAATGGAGGCAGGCAAGCAGCGAAGGAGATTTGAACCTGTGATTGATTCAGATCTGAGCTAGTTTGTGTGTGACAGGTGGAGATAGTACTGAGTACTTGTGAGAAGTATTGTACTATGTATTGTTACATGTTCTCAATCAATATAATATACAAATAGTTGGGGGTTTTCAGCTTTATGCTTTCCCCGGGTACATACTGTGTTGATATGTGTGATTGATGCTTCAATGTGCGCATGCGATTGTTTCTTAATACTGCAAAATTGATGATCAATGTAGAGGAGGTTATGTATCATGCATGCATTCCGCAAATAGTGTATAATCAAGATAATCTCTGATAATAAGTGTCATATTATTCAAAATTTCTAAATGGTATCAGAGCTGGTTTATTTGTAGAAAAAATTTCTACAGGATATCAAAGCGAGGATTGATCATCAGATCTATTATTCAAAAAGGATTACGTTTTATTTCTTCAGGCAGAGTCTGTAATCGGGCCAGGTAGCCTTTGGATTCATCCTTCTTTTGGAAGGTGAGATATCTGGTGAATGCTCATACAGTCGATCTTTGTACGAGAAATACTTTGTTCTCACGAATTTTAGATTAGAAGCGGTTGAGTTTTTGAGCTGGTGGAATGGCGCTCAAGGATAAACTCAGAAACACCTAAGTGTGAGAATGGAGACAGTATGCCCTAGTATCTCAAAAATTTCACCCAATGCCGGGATGAGCTGGGAAGTGTGGGGGTGACTGCCGATGATGAGGACTTGGTGAGCTTGGCTCTCCTTGGTCTTCCAAAGAGTTGGCATTCCTATCAAGACTCTGTCAATGGTTGGGAGAAATTACCAGGATGGGAGAGACTTTGGTCGGATCTTGTGCAAGAGGAGATCAGGCGAAATACCAAGGATGGATCTTCATCAAAGGAATCTGATGAAGAAAAATTGGTTTCTTGATAGTGGAGCTTCTTTCCACATGACCAGTGACAAAAGTTTGTTCAGTACTTTGGAGGAGAAAGATCTCCACATACACATAACGTTGGGTAATGATGAGAAGTATAGTGTCTTAGGTGTAGGCACTGTTATTTTTCAGAGGGAGCATGGATCTCGAATTACCTTGACCGATGTCAAGTATGTACCAGAACTGAAGAGAAACTTGGTGTCGATCGCAATGCTGGAAGACAGAGGATATGATGTAGTCTTTAGTAAGGGAAAGGTTTTCCTTAGACACATCATCACTAGACAGGTGAAGCAGATTGGCTCACGGGTCAAGAACCTGTATGCTCTTGAGGTTCAAGATGCATGCAAAGCCTTGAGTAGAAAGGCAACTGATGGAGACTTGGTGGTTGAGAGGGAGGGTATATTACCTCTCAACATGCATAGCCAGAAGAAGTCTCAGACAATTGTGGAGGAGCCACGATTGGTGCAATAGCTTCAGGAGGTTGTGGAGAAACCAAAACTGGGGAAGCTGAGAGGAGATCAATTAGAGACATCTACTCATGCAGAGAACTCCAGTAGGGGAAAACTTTGAGCCAGGTGGGTAGAGGGATCACATGCAACCATACCTCCAGGTAGGAGGTGGGGCGATATAGAGTGATCGTCCCAAGGAGGAGGGGCACGATCCTTGAGGTACCCAACCTCTTGGATGAGACCTTGCTACAGGAGCCCCGATGTGGAGTAGCAGGAACTAACTGATTGGGTAGAGACATATGTGGATGGAGCGGTAGAGAGAGCGACAGTGCAGGGAATCCCAGGACAACGCATAGCTAGCAGGTTGTAGCAATGCGAGAGGCACAAGTGATTTGCATAGTGCTAGGTGGCACATAGAGGTGTGCAATAGTGTGAGATGCATGGAGATGTTGCAGTAGCGCAGATGTCAGAGAGGGAGCACTTGTCAGCAGCAGGTAGAGCTTCAACATCAGAGTATGTTCCTAGTTCAACAGAGGGGTCAGTTGGGAGTGTTTTTGTTCCAAGTGTTGTTGGAGCAAGTGGACCGGGTAGATGTGTTGCATGCAAAATATTCTAGAGTGACAGGATAGGGGTTGCAGATAATCCATATCTTGTTGAGAGGGAGTGTTGAAAATGCAACAAGATGATGGAGCTTAGTGAAAAGAAGTCGCCTTCACTAAGTAGTCCTGCAGGCTATTTTTGGTGCAAAGTCTATTTTTAGACATATGGATCATGGTCTATGAGTTGCAGGATGCTATTTGTGGATGATTGGTCAAGTTGGTAAAAATAGATGGACCTCTATTTTTAGACATATGGGCGGAGTCTAATTTTAGACTGCCAGGCTAAAAATAGAACAGTTGAATATTATTAGCTCTTAATAATATTTGGACTATAAACATTATCTTACTCTTGCAGCACTTCAGTTCGAGCTACGGATGTGGCACATGCAACTGCCAGAAGGAAATACAATTTTCCTATGGGTTAGTTGAGCTATTGCCTGAATGACTTCAGTTAGAACTCAAGTGATTGAGTTTGGTGGAGTTGATTGAGGAGTTGATGGAGTTGTGTTCAGTTTGACTTAGTTGAACTAGTTGTATCTAGTCTAACTGATAAATACACTAGTGATGAGTGGTGTGAATTAATTATTAATTAATTCACTAATTATTAACTCATAAATCAACTAAAGAATACATCAGTTAATTCAGTGCATGGATAGTTCAGTGGAGACAAGTGTTAGAGGTGAGTGAAAGGGCAAGACAACTGTCAGTTGTGACTATAGTTGTGCATGACATTTGCACAATCAGTGGAT
>APFE031287622.1:0-14983 GCA_000404065.3 Pinus taeda | reverse complement strand
TCCCAAAACTATGCACCCTCTTCCTCGGTCTTCTAGCAAGCTGCCCCTTTAATCTGTGTGGAGGCCACCTGAGCAGGTTTCAGAATATCAAGACTGTGGTGATCAGTATCAACCTTGAGAATGGAGCTATTACTTGCCTCAATGCCTAGTGGACAACTGTGAGGGATTCCCTTTTTTGCAGATAGAGAAACATAAGATGATGAGGAGCTTTCTTCTCCCTTACTGATCATTGGGCTGGGAACAAAAGCAGGCTGGCCAAGTTGCATATCTGCACGGTCATTGGAAGATGAGATGACATTAGGCTCGGATTCTTGGAGGATGGTAGGACCCGCTGCTAGTTTCTTCTATTGATCAGCTTCTTGTTCTACAGGTACAACAAACTGGTGAGCAGTACCTATAGATAATGACCTCTCATACGCAACTCTAGTTAGGAAAGGGACACTACCCTTATCTTCCAAACCATGGACCTCCTCCTCCTCTTCAAACAGTTCTTCCTCCCAGACTATACTCTGAAAAGGGTCCTCGGCCTTTGATCTTCATTTGCATTTTCGCTTCTTTGCAGAATCTGAAATTGCTCCATTTTTGAATGCTGCTCGACTCTTAACTTGGAAACTTCAAATGCCAATGACTCAATCATTCTAGCCATTTCGTCGATCTTCTGATCTAGGGATGATGAGAGCCCATCCCTTTGTAAGTTCCCAAACTCAGCCTGATCATAGAGAAGGTCTTCCTTATCCCCCCAGTGTTTTAGGAACATGTCATCTAAGGCCTCAATGTCTGCTATGGACCTAAGGGTTAATTCACTGAACCATTTCCTAGCTTCTCCCTCTAGGCTTTGGACAAAAACCCTCATCCTTACATCCTCTTCATAGATATCCATGCTATCAGCATAGCTATAAAAGGACTCGAGGTTCTCTTATACTATTACTCCTTTTATACTTGTAAACTTAGGCATAAATTCTCGATAATCTCCACTAGGCATGGCATTTAAAGGAACAGGCAAGACCAAGGGTCCATACCTAGCAGCAACAATTCTTTCTATCTTTGTAAGAGCTTGTTCACCTGCCATGACTGGGGTATATGAAAGGCTACTGGTAGACTAAGTGGAATGGATCAATGAAATGGATAGTAGAGACAAAGGAATATGATAGACAACATGGGATGCTTTCTTTGGACTAAGATTAGAAAGGGAAATGAATAAACAAGGAGCTTTATGAATCTCTGAAGGTGATCTTTCACTAGCAGAGATACATAAGATTTTTAAGGCTTACCTAACCCTCATGCTCCTTTCTGTGAATTTTTCTTCTACTTAACAATCTTGTTGGGGTCAGGCACTGGATTAGCTGGTGATTTCTGAGGATTTCTTTGAGCATGCCTCACAAACTACGTGACAACTACAATGTGGAGTTGCTAAAGGTTGGTCTTCCATTAGTGGAGTCGCCATATAGATGATTACAACTAGAAATGTGCCCAGACCTTGTCTATCATCAAAATCTTGAACTGTGTCATCTCCCAGGGAAGCTGAGCTTCAACCTCCTCTCCCTGGCAATGGCGCCAATTAATGTTATCACCCCATGAAACTCTCCTAGGTTGTATCTTAGAGATGCTCGGGAACATTACAAACTCAACAAAAATTTTGGAAAATAGTGGATGAATGGAAGGAATGACGCATATTCAAGCTAGATAACCACTTCTACTATGCTTAACCCTAGACATGGGTGGACGCCCCCAAACTACAAGGCTTTAGACCACCAATTACTCATAGTTTAAGGAACAACTGAACATGGAGAATACTAACCACACCAGCAGATGCACAAGACCATGTGATGGCCAGCTACAACTGGTAAGAGGTCTACAAATCTATTTTCTAATGCACATACAGGATGATAGCTCTCTGGCTCTAGACAAATAGAAACCTGCATAACACATTCCATGATACATACTAGATTCTAACACAAAGGTGGGATGACATCCCCTCTAATGCTAAATATTAGGAGCACATGAATAAATGCATAACTGGCACATCCTAGAATAGAATAGAAGTGGAAAGTGGGCAATTAACAACAAAAGAAGCTTGTATTAGCTGAAAATCAAGACCAGACGCTACAAGTATCACAGTAGTTACAGTCTCTAGAAGTTGAATCTTACATCAAAACTAGAACCATCAACCATCATCCTAGACTACATTTGTCTTCTGGGCCTATATAGAGTTTGATTACAAAAATATCAGCTATCCTATCCATGGAGAGGTCATAATGGACCACCAACCATATTAACTATCTGATATGGGTCTCTGATACAATCTGTTGCTTGAATGAATACATTTGACATTTTCTAGTACTTTGGCTATCCTTCCTGAACAGGTAGAATGTCCTATGGAAGAATGATCCATAAGTAATCAATGTTGTGAACTCCTCGAGGAACGTCCTTTTGTTCTTCAACCATAGTGCTCTTGAATGCAGTTGTTGGAAAGATAATTGCGTCGAGTATAGGTAGCTGGCATTTTCGTCCTCTGGGAGAAAAGCATGGTTGTGGATGTAAATGGGCGGAAGAATAAAATTGGTCGTTGGATGAAACTGATGAATGGAAGAGATCAACTTACAGGAGGTATCAGGGGGAAAACATGAATGGACAAACTGGGCCGTCACATCGTGGTCAGATAGATCTGACAGTGATCGGGCATGAGAGAAGGGTGGTTGTTAATGGGTGGAGAAGGGCGGTTTTACTATGAGGCGGTATTCCCCGCATCGGCTAAGGGAGGTGAGTGGTTTACATACATGGTGAAGCGATGGAATAAAAAGGCGACATGTGGTGGATGTGACAGGTGGGTAACCGCTTTCCCCGCGAGTTAGTGAGTGTGCATGTTATGGGAGTAGGTAGTGTGAATGCCCTCCGATCATTGGTGGAGACCACTGGATGATGGAGGTTTAAAGTGCATGTTCGGTGGGACTGATGTAACGGGGAAGGCTGCGGGCCAGGGACTTTGCGAAGGTGCACAATTTTATGGGATTTAACCTTGGCACCTGCAGGCTAAGCAAAAATGGGTTTTCGCCGAATTTTGGAGTAAAACAGGGATGATAGGGGTTACAGAGTTATAAAAAAAATGAATGAAAAGATGAAACAACTGCTGCGAGCTCCTTGTAAGCATAATCAGCATTGTTAGACTTGCTTTTCTATCCATCAAATGTTGCAGAATATAGCAGAGCTAATAGGACCTTACACCATTAACAAGGTTGTGGGAGACAACACCTTTGAGCTCATCATTCCTTAATTTGTTGTCCTGGACCTACTGTTCAATGTTGACCACCTTGGATCATACTTCCCAGCATTATTGGTCACATCAGACATTGCTGAACAACTCACACCAGCAAAGTTAAATCAAGATTGCATGGAAGAGGCTACAATTAATCATATTATGGATAGGTTAAGAACACTACCCAATAGAAGATCCAACTATATCAGGCTGTGAAAGCTGGCCAACTCCTGCACCAAGGCAAGTGGCACACTAAGGATCAATTTCAACAGAAATTTCCTCACCTCATGGAGGCCTTGCACATAATGGGGACAATTTCTTCATATGGGAGGACCAATGATCTTGGTGGATATGGGCAACCACCCACCTATTCCACCTAGAACTCCAATTAGTTAGAATTGTTTCCTTATTTATTTTAGCATTTATTATTTTTAGCATTTTTTTGGGTTGTGAACTTCTGGAGCAGTTTTGACCCCCTAAATGGATTTTTTTTTAGCTTTTCTCCAGGTCTATTATTGTAGGGACAAGCATGTGGAAAAATTTGTATTAATTGGAGAGATTTTTCCAACAAGTTATCGTATGCACAAAACGGAGATAATATGATCAAGTTACGACCCCAGGAAGTTGGCTACCCAACTAACCCCAATAGGGCCCATAAAATTTTGGTGTCTCATCTCTTTGGGTTAGGGTTTTGGTTGTTTAGGGTTTTATCATTTTTTTCAAATTATAAAAAGGCTCGTCCACCTCATTGTAACACAGTCAACAGGCATGTAGCTTCCACATATCTTCTCAGATATAAGATACCATGACCCTAGCTAGTCTTATTTCCATTATGCTTGTAAGCATATTTCAGTATTTGATATTATCAAAATGAATTGTTATTTCCTCTTCAAATTTGTATTGGTGGTTATATCTGTAGTTTATTGTGTTCCTATTTATATTCAGATCATCTGCACCCTAGATTATTCAAGGCAAATATTGCAAATTCCTTTCAAATAATTTAAGGAGGTCACACTAGGAGCGATGGGTAGGTGGTTTCAACCAAAGGGGAAGCAACTTTTTACATCCACGAGAATGGAAATCACTAGATAATATACATCTAAGCAACTCAAAGAATAAACTACCATGCTACAGGAGAACATTGCGGACATTAAGAGAGACTTTTCTTAAGATGCAAGAACAAGCCTAATCATCGCTTTGAGAAAAGGATGGATATACAAAAGAAGGAGTTGGAGAAGAGCATGAAGAGAATGGACCTAGAGAAGATGTGCCAAAATTCCTTCTAAGGAAGTTTGGGATGTTAAGGAGGTCAACAGGGCCATGAATGAGGCACAATTATGTCACCAAGTTGCTCAAAGGATGAGCAACACTTTCAGTGGGGGGTATGATGGGCCTCCAAATTAGACACAAATTAAGGCCCATCTCACCATCCTTCAACACATTACACCTCTTTTTTTCATTAGATGACATATTTTTAGCTTTAAAATGTTCTGTTGGAAATAATAATGAGAGGGGGAGTGAATCAGTATTATCAAATCAGTAAAACTTTTTCATTTCCATGCTTAGATACATATACGCTACTTCAGTTAGGTGAACCCGCGTGTATACGTGACTATGTCTAATGCAACTAGCGTATATCTAGAATACTTATGATTCAGATAATCCATTATATGTTAATCTTCAGATAATTCATCAAACCTTCATTGACCATATGAATAGTAGACATAAGCAGTAAAATAGAACAGATCATCACACATAAGAAGCACACATGAACACTATGATATAAGGTGGAAACCCAATGTGGGTGAAAACCACCTGCTGCAAGTCGTCTCAATCTTCTTTAATAAGAAATTCTTTTTACAATAGTTCTGTACTGGTGCAAACTTATACCAGTACACAGGATTCTACCTGCAGAAGACTACAACCTTCTCTCGTTCTCCAGCCTCTCCTGGAAGGGAGCTACAACCCCCTTTGCTCTTGTACTAGCTGATGAAATAGTATGTAGGTGACGACCTACCGAAGGCTACAACCTTCTCTTTCTTCCTCTAGGTACCACGTTTCATAAATTTTCATACTGGATACACTGAAGCACAACTCTATAATTTGAAGGCCATGTTTCATCCAATTTTCATACTGGACCCATCAATATCATTGAAGCACACAAACACTAGCAACATTAATCTCTAAAACACCCAATACTGAAACACCGAAACCTTGTCAACAAAAAGCAGTCACCAGAACACAGAGAAAAACACTGAACTCTGCAACAATATTCAGAACCAACTGTATCATAAAAAATCATAGCTCAAATGGTATATGCTACTTGGATGAATCAAACCCACGTACGTACACGTTTTTACCAAAGCCAACCCACGTATAGATTTATAAATAATCAATCATGACTTGCAGCTATTTCATACTTTAAGTTATACCCATTTCAGAACATTACATGTGTCAGTATACAGATCTAGAACAAGCATAATCAACCATATAGAGATAGTTCATTTCAAACCATTTGGTCCCGATCTATCCTTAGATATTGTTCTCCATCAGCCGGTGAGATCCCCCCTTAGCTTAGATCAAGCAATGCATCATAACCCATATCATGCATACTGGATCTCATACTATCTCAAATATTCAAGTATTTTCCATCCCTTTTCCTAAAGATCTTCTTCTCCTTTTATAGTCTTAGGCCTTTTACAATACCACAATTTAAAACCATAACAAATAAATACCATGGACCCAATACTAGGGATCAACACATCTGACGAGATACTACGGTCCAAAATCATAGGTTCAAATACCAAGGACTAACTACCACGAAGCAAAAGTAAGTTCTCCAACATATACGCATTTTTCCTTGCATGAATGTGCGTGTATATGCATACGCATCTTGGGCACATCCAACCTATGTGTATATGTGGCTTTGACAAAGTGAACCTGCGTATATATATTTTCTCTTCATTCTTGTAGACTGATCATCAATTCCTTGCTGCTGACCTCCTGCACTATGATTTGTCATCTATGTGATTTGCCATCAAGGACAACACTTGTCTCATAATGCCAACATGTTCATTAGGAAGGTTTAGAGATAATTGAATATCTACGCCTAAAATTATTTATTTTTGTAGAATATTGTGAGAATATTGGGATTACTATGAATATTTGGAGGAGATAATCTATGGACTTGCTCCCTAATACATGAGGATCAATATTGGATGGTAAATGAACAAAATATCATGAAATTATTCACAAATTATGGAGCTCCAGTGATTGAGAAAATCTTGGAATGGGTTCCATGTCATTTAATGTAGATTCCAAGTGTTGGGAACCATATCCACTATTTTAGGGATTTTGGAGGGGAAATATTTCTCCTTTCAAGGAAAATTATTCCTTATCATTTTGTATAGGTAACAATTCTAATTTTTTTCTAGAGGCATGTATTTGTTAGTCTTCTTGTGGAGAAATTTGTATTTTTGCAACTCCACTTTCACTTCAAGCAGGGATATACTTTGATTGATTCAAATAATGATGTTTCATGCAATTCTTAGCTCTTAAGATTAGTGTCCTTCACAGGAATCTCATTATCCTTGGAATTTTCTATCCCAAGGGCCTTAGAGCCTTTTTGTATAATTTTATTTTCTTCTTTTCACTTCTTGTTCACATGCATCTCTTATTCTTGTTTTCCTTGTTCTTGCATTTAGTAGTGACTCTTCTTCTACTGTAGGACTGGATTAAATGACTGAAGTAAGTAATTTCATAGGTTATTTACATAGTTGAAATCATGATGCATCCTCATAACAAATTTTAAAATTCATCTTCATCATTGAGTTACTTGGATTTCTTTACTAGTTAACAAATCTAGAATTTCTGGAAGTGCCTTGTAGCAAAATAGTTGTAAGTTTCTACTATTTTTTAGAATTTTTTAATGAGATTCATTTGAGTTTATTCCACTTGTATTAGTTCAAAAAAATATTCAATTTAATAATAAAATTTATCCATTTCGGTTTCACTTTATTAGGTTAGGAATTTCATAGGTTAACTAGCTCACTAGCTCTTGAATTTCCAATTTTTAGAGAAGGAACTTTATGCTATTTTTTAGCACATGTTAGCAGGGTTATTTTGGAGTGATTCCACTTGGAACGGATACCTAATAAATCCTAATTAATAAAAAAAAATAAACCATACCAGTGGCATTTTATTTACTTGGAATTTTAGCAAGTTTCTCGCTTTTATAGCATTAGAGACCCCATGTAGGAATCATTTGTAGCAAACCTATAGCATCACATTCCTTCACTATTTTTTATCCCCACTGCAACTTTGACTTATTATGGATGAATAATCACCCCTCATATATAAATACATGATTAGGGAGACATAACAACCATTCAATACCCCACCTTCCTCCGCTACAAATACAAAACAACAAATAGAGTTAGGAAGCAGTTTTCACATTTGAAACTTTTCAATACAAGTGAAGTAGACTACAAAAGAAATGAAAGGAAGAGCAAGAGAGCAGAAGGAAAGAATAAGAACATTAGAGGTATTCCCAGGAGGAGGAAGCAACACAGAGACTAGAGGGAGAAAAAATGACTCAGGAGATGGAATAAGAAGTCTTGGAGGATGAAGATAATATTGATCCCATGGATGATGAACTAGGAACTCAAGATCAACCTCCCCTTACAGGTGTTCATCTTCCATTTCAGGAAATGACTATCACACCTCCACCAACCAAAAGAGACATGGATGCAACGTAAAATTTGATCAACTTAAGAAGAGGATTGTGTAGCAGAGGGAGAGATACTTCCCCAACGATCATAAAAATCTACTCTCGGTATCAATAGAGAATGTGATAACCTCTAACACCATAAGGAATCCAAGAGCTATTATGGTAGAAAAAAATTTGTTCGCTTACTTTTTGGATGAGAATTCCAAAATGAGGAGAGAACTTGTTGCGGTAAAGAAATAGGGAGAACAACTCACGACAAAGAACCAACAATTGGCATCATAAACTACTAGCACCATGGCATGCCAGTCAACCATACATGAGGAATTGTGGACAATGGAGGAAACCATGGTGTGATTATACAATGAGATGGTCCTTCTTCATCAAGTGGTCTCTACTCTTGTTGGAATACAGAAGAAGGCATAGGAAGTGGTGAAAATATTGAAAGAAACAAACAGAGAAGTTGACCATCTTCAGGAGTGGACTATCAAGTATCTAGATTCTCCACATCATTTAGAGAAGAAGGACATCATTGTCATAGGGATGGATAGAGTGTAGTTGAGAGTCCACCACTAAAACTACATGTGCCTTGGTGAACAATGGATTAATATGTATCACTTGATATAGTCGACTCCATAATGTGTTTGAGTATCTTACACAGGAGCATGGGATGTCTTCGAGGTCAAGCAATACAAGGAGATCATCTTCTGAGAGGTCAAGCAATACATGGAGCACATCAAATAGGAAACAAAATAGGAAGGCTTGATGATAAGTAAGGAAATTCTTGTGCAGTATGACATTGCACTAGTTAAAGCTCAATGAAGCTTTCATGGTTGTGGAATAATGTATAGTCAAACTCCATTAATATATTGATGGAGGCAGTGGAGGTTAAAATCTGCTACATTGAGGAATTTCTAGCTCGGTCAATGACATATCAACTGAATTTATAAATTGGCACACATACATTAAAACTAAGCTCCATTTAGAAGAAAATTACTTATCCATTTGATGAGTCTTTGTTTGATTAGAATTTTTGTCTTATAGAGTTGTTGTCTCATTTATAATTTGTCTTCTGTAATAAATTATATGTAATGAAGTCCAAGGGACACGTGTGGAATATGAATAGTCGCACATTGGAATGTAATGAGTCATGTATATAATATGAATATTCATAGAAGTCAAAAAGTCATAAGAAAGAGCAAAGGTATTTGTTACCTTTTATAAATAGCTCCTCATAACTGAGGCAAAATTCATTTTGGGAAGGCTTAGCTTCTAGAGGTCTTGCCTTGGCTTCTCTTGTAATACATAGGTGATACATTATTATTTTGAGAAGAAAGTGTTGCCTTCATGTTCCACTATTGGATACAATGTTTCATTCATGTAGCAATGTACTTGGGATATTACACTTTTAATAAAAAGATCAATGAGCCTACGCTTCTTCATACATGTGTAATAGATGTAGTTCAACCATCCTAGATATGTTTATGGTAAATGTTTCCTTATTTATATACTAAGTTAATGAACTAATTATTTATTTAGCTATGGATATTATTGAAGGAGTGTTATTTTTCTTTAATGAGTTTTGTTTATTATTTGGACTAATGTACAAGTATTCAACAAGAATTTATCTTTATCCCCAATTCCCACTTTAGGATAGTACTAATAATTTTCTAACCGGTGGCTCATTTCCCTCTTGAGAAATGGAAGTCTCCTTGATATAGATGACACTAGTTGTCTCATAAATCTCACATTCTTTCTACCGTAAGGATATGTTTTGTTCTCTTATGTTTGATTATAGCCAAGGCTTATCTTGAAAAAGCCATTCCAATGGTTGCCACACTATATGACTTGTTAGGACTGCTACACTAAATGGTGTGAGGTCTAATCAGGACTTCACATAGACGAGATCCACTTACAATGTTGGCAGAATCCAATGCCATAAATAGGTTCATGAAAGCTTGAGCCACCAATGTTTGGGTAAATGGGGGTGATAGAGCATAGAAATGAGCATATTTTGAAAGTCTATCAAGAACCACCATGATGACTTATTTGTTGCCTCACTTTGAGAGACCTGTAATGAAATCCATGGAGAATTTTGTCTAGATAGAAGTAGGTAGAGACAAGGGATTTAAGGTGATTGATATCATGGTCATTTCCCCTTTGTTTCATTGTCATACTTTCCATTCAACTACAAAAGTAATAACGACATGCTTCATGTTAGATAAAAAGAAAGAGTGGCATTCTTGTGTATAAGTATTCTAAAATCCTAAATATCTTGCAATAGGATAAAATTGAAACTCTTCCAAGTTGTGATTTTGAGGGTGGATATTGGGGCTAAAACTACCCAATACTTATAGAAAAGAACCTCTTCTTTCTAATAGTAATCCTCTTAGAAATTAGGATATTCTCATACTTTGTTAACGAGATGGGACAAAGAGGGGTGGGATAACCATACATGTTGGGATTATTCAATCCAATATGGTATGGGTAGGGAGAAGTTTAAAAGGGTGCCCTCTTCCTCAAATTAGCGTGATAAGGAATCAACCACTACATTTTCACACCCTTTGTTCTAAATTATTTGATAATCATATCCCAACATTTCTGTGAGCCATTTATTTTTTTGTAGAAACAATATATGCTACTGTAGGAAATATTTTAGGCTATGATGCCTAGTGCGGATTTGGAAACGATGCCCAAATAAGTATGGTTTCCAAGTGTCTATTATATGTAATATGGCCATCATTTCTTTCTCATACATAAATTGAACCAAATGCTTGCCATTGCATTATTGACTCGTGAAATCCAATTGTCTACTTTCTTGCATTAATAATTCTCTATTGCATGTACCTTAAGCATCACATTCAATCAAAAAATATGTTGTGAAGTCTCGTAGGGACAATACTAGAGAGGAGAAGATTGAATGTTTGAGAGCCAGGAAGGCCTACTAAGTTGCACGAGCCCAGAGAAAATATTTTTCTTGAGAAGATTAGTACCTACTCGAGAACTATGTCCATAATTGTTGAAGAAATTTCAATAGTAGGTTGTGTTGCTGAAGAGTCCCCTCAAAATCGTTAAGGCTTTTGGCTTGGGCTAATATTTCATTGCCTAAGCTTTTTTCAAATCAACCCGCACTCATTCACAACCCACAATGTGTCCCAAATAATCCACTTCTTCCATGCCAAAGGAACATTTGGATGATTTGATAAATAATTTGTGATCCTAGAGTAGTTCTAATATCTAGTCAAGAGGCTCAAGCTATCTGTCCCATGTTATGTTTTAGATGAGAATGTCATAAAAAATGACCATGATTAATTTTCTGAGATATGGTTTCACAAGGTGGTTCACGAGGCTCTAAAAAGTGGATTCCACATTACAAAGACCAAATGTCATGACCAAGAATTCATAATGGCCTTCATGAGTTCGAAAGGCTATCTTGGTAATATCTACTTCCTTCATTTGTGTTTGGTGATGGCTTGAGTGGAGGTGAGTTTGTTAAAAACAATTTGCACCATGCAATTGAGCAAGGACATAATTAACTATTGGGATAGGAAATATTTTCATGATAGTGAGCTTGCTGTGGTACTTGCACCTAAAAATAGGGAAATGTACACCTTATTAGAAGAATACCAAGGCCTATATATGTTATGAAAATTATAGTTGTATAGCCAAAACAATATGTTGGAAAAGTTTTAAATTGTTTTTTGTACAAATAGAAGAGTTTAGACACACAAAGAAGCATAGATGACCTTAAAGTGATCAGAGATTTCAAAGATGCGTTTCAAGAGAAGATTTGAGGGATACCTTCTAAAGGAGACATAGACATTAGAATTGAATTAATGCGAGCATCCACCCCTATATCCAAAGTACCCTACAGAACGAGTGTGCTAGAACTCATCGAGTTAAAAATGCAACTAATAGAGTTTCTATAAAAAGAGTGCACACCAAGTATTTCCCCATAGGGATCATGTGTATTGTTTGAAGAATGAAGGAAGAAACATTAAGAATGTTTACAGATGACATACAACTAAATAAATTAACTATTAAAAACAAATACCCCCCCAGTTGAGGATAGATGATTTGTTCGACCAACTTAGAGGGGAAACATTTTTTTGAAAAATAGACCTCTATTTTTCTTACCATCAACTAAGGATAAAATATGAATACATACCCAATAGTTCCTTTACAACCTAGTATTGGCACTAGTAATTTGTTTTATTGCAATTTAGCTTTACGATTTCCTCTACTATCTTTATGTGCTTGATGAATATTGTTTTAAGTCAATATATAATCAAGTTCATGGAAATGTTTATTGACGATATCCTAATATACTCAAAAACTCATGAGGGACATGAAAAAAATTTAAGGATAACTCTACAAACTCTTAGGAAACACCATATCTATGCAAAGTTCAGAAAATATGATTTTTATCAAAACAAAATCTAGTAATTGAGATGAGTGTTTGTAGGGAAGGTATTTTGGTTGACCCAGAAAATGTCAAAACCAATTTAAATTGGCTAGTACCTAAGGATGTGTTACACATTAGGTCCTCCATTGGTATCATCAAGTACTACAAAATGTTTATCAAAGGATTTTCAAAACTAGCCTATCCCATTACTTCACTATAGAAAAGGGGAGTGATAGTTGGACATAGAAATGTCATGAAATCTCTAATGATTTTAAACATTTATTAATGGTGGCCCTTATATTAAATAGTTTTGATCCTAATGAGGATTTCATTGTTTTCATATATGCATGTCTAGAAGGGTCGGGTGGAATATTGGTGCAAAAGAACCATGTCATTGTTTATGAACTAAGAAATTTTAAAAATCATGAGAGGAACTATGTTGTTCATGATATTGAGTTAGATGCAGTCAAACATGCACTAATATATGTTGACATTAGTTATGAGGGGAAAATTTTTCTCTTGTTACTCACCAGTTGAGTTTGAAATGTTTTTTCAAATCACTAGAACTAAACATTGAATGGGCCAAACAGATTTCCTTTATGATTTAATTTGAGTTTTATATTAAATACATCAAGGAGAAGGAAAATAAACTAGCATTTGGTTTGAGAAAACATGGAAATCATATTGCTGAAATCATTTACAAGTAGTCCAAAAACATACTTTGTGGAACAAATTGGAACATTAGCCTCAAAATATGGACTATATGGATAGACACAAAAAAATTTAAAAAATGCAGAAAAGTTCAACTATGAAAAAATAAAGATGTAACGTTAACTTACAAAAATATAATATTTGTTCCAAATGACTATACTATAAAGTAGTTTTTTTAAATAAGAACCATAGAGGAACCTTTTTATCCCATCCAAGGTATCAGAAAATTACAACATTGACCACAAAGTGTTATTGGCAAAAGATGAAAAAGGAAGTAATAGATTACTTCATAAGATGTTCTGAGTTGCATGAGGTTAAGGTGGAATTCCAACACTATTCAAGACTCCTAAACCCTGTGTCTATCGTGGAGTGGAAGTGGGAGGTTATGTCTTTAGATTTCTTTAATGGACCACCTAAAACGAGGAAGCAACATGACTCAATTTTGGTGGTGGTGGACAAGTAAGTAAAGAGAGTTCACTTT
Organism: Pinus taeda; assembly: GCA_000404065.3. Taxonomy (NCBI): domain Eukaryota; kingdom Viridiplantae; phylum Streptophyta; class Pinopsida; order Pinales; family Pinaceae; genus Pinus; species Pinus taeda. The sequence goes on along the minus strand of APFE031287622.1, from coordinate 1,407 downwards.
ATACCTATCCACTCCACATATAAAGTAGCACTTATTGCACACATTTTCATGAAGGAGATTTTTTGGTTACATGGAATACTGAAGATAGTTATATCCAACCATAATGCAAAATTTACTTCTAACTTTTAGAAAATATTGTTTGTAGGAATGTATGTGCTAATGTACTTCAGTAAATTCTACCATCCTCAAAAATATGTTCAAATAGAAAGGAATAATCAAATTCATGATATGTTGCCTATGTATATAATGGATGAACCTAGAAAGTGGGAAGGTTGTCTACACTTAGTGAAATTTTCTTATAAAAACATTTATCGAGCTTCCATTAAGATGAGCAAAATTGAAGTGTTGTATGGGCGGAAGTGTAACACCCCTTTGAGTTGGCTTTAGTGAGAAGATTTGTTGACCTTGGGACCTGAGATTCTAGAGGAAATGGAGGAGTTGGTTAAGGAAATAAAACAAAATTTGAAGTTAACCCAAGATAGGGAAAATAGTTATGTAGTCCAGAAAAAAACTATGAAGGGAGTGCAATGTTGGAGAGCATATATATAATATTAATGTTTAGCGAAAAAAAATATGCTAAATTTGGAAACCTATGCTAAGTTAACACCTAGGTTCTGTGTACCTGTCTAAATACAAGCTAGATTAGGATTAATGGTATGCAAGGTAGCAGTGTAGAGTCATATAAAAGTGTACAATGTTTTTTATGTTTCATTGCTGAAAATAATATATCCATCACCCTACTCATGTGATTTATTGGAATGTGGTCTAGGTTAAACGAGAAGGATATCTTTCAGTTAGGCCTCTACAAATTTAAGATTAGAGAAAAAAATTATTCCTCAATCGATTCATCCCCCAATTAGAACTGAAATGGTAACAATTCATCCCTAAGGAGGTTAGTAAAAAATTTAAGGACAAAATGCCTGAAGCATTCCCTTATTCTAAAAGGGATGAAAGAGGGAAAACATTAAGGAAGTTGTTTATTTCAATAGGTGAAAGATGTAATAACCCAACCCTTCGTTTTTGAAAATACATGACTACTTTAAGCTTATTCGGTTTATTGTATGAAATTGATGGATGTCACAACCAATATCTAAATTTATTAACTATGTAATTAATTTTTATATAATAAATAAATGTTTTCTTTTTCGAAAATGATATGGGAAAAATCACATGGACTTCTTACTATCCTAGGAAATATTAAGTTGTTAACTCCACGTACTTGACTTTTCGTAATCTTTTTCCCAAAATTCATAGGAGAAATTTTCCGCAAGGGAAACAACATAATGGCAGAGGAATTATGAATGAAAATATTAAGGGATAATACTCACAGGTAGGCTAATATTCCATTCTTTTTTAAAAAAAAGAATTCGCCAATTTCATTTTTATAAAAGTGAATTTGCCAAAATT
>APFE031287609.1:0-10628 GCA_000404065.3 Pinus taeda | reverse complement strand
GTGGACAATCTTCCGACTTTGAGGAGCTCTCAAGAAGCCGACACCAGGGAGCCAAAAGAAAAGGATGATGAATCAATTCCTAATGTAGAAGAACCCTTGGATCCGATTGATCCTCCTCCACATGAGCCTTCCTCTTCTAGGAAGAGGCCTTCATGGCTTAGGGGGCTACTTGATGATGCTGAAGGACATGCTGCACCCCGAGGAACCTTTCGTAAAAGTAAAAAACCTAACAGGTATCAGGGATACCTGACCATCATGAGCACAATCATGCAAAATGAGGGTTCATCATTCTCAGATGTCGTCAAGCATCAAGTATGGAAGGATGTTATGACCATAGAATATGAGTCTATTATGGAGAATGATGTCTGGGAATTAGTTCCTAGACCCCAAGACAAGACAATTGTCACTTCTAAATGGCTTTACAAGATAAATCATGCAGCAGATGGAAGTTTGGAAAAGTATAAGGCTCGTTTTGTTGCTCGTGGTTTCTCCCAGAAGGAAGGTATAGACTATGATATTTGCACTTGTTGCCAGATATACGACCATCTTCTTGATCATAGCCCTTATGGATTCACAAGGATGGAACCCACATCAGACGGATGTCAAGATCACATTCTTTCATGGTTCAATCAAAGAAGAGGTCTATGTGGAGAAACCCAAAGGATTTGAGATTGATTATTGAAATTCTCATGTATGCAGGTCGAAGAAGGTTCCCTATAGGCTGCAGCAAGCACCCCAAGCATGGTATGAGAGGATCAATAGCTACTTGATGAAGCTGGGATTCACTAGGAGTGAAGCCGATCCTAACCTTTACTTTAAGGTTGAAGATGAAAAACCATTCAGACTGGTGCTATACGTGGTTGACCTCTTTCTAACAGGTGCATACCCTCTCATTCACTTCTTCGTCTTATGCTACTTCTTCTATCACAGCTGACCATTATTGTTTTGTATCTACCTGTCTGACTCCTATCTCCTTGGCTTGCTCATTGCAGCCAGCCCCCCCTCTATCTCATGCACCCCACCATCTTTCCTAGAGGTGACCTTCTCTGCTCAATCCTCTAACTCAAAACTAGGGACTTTCTCACACTCATACCACCTCAGATCTCATTCTTGGTCAAATCCACTTGAATCTATTGGCATTCGTATCATATCCCTTCCCATCCCTCCCAAAACTCCCTAGGGAAAACCCTCCTCCCTCTCTAAGGCCAAACAGCAGGCAGATATGGAGTTCATTGCGGGTTTCCAATTAGCTATTGACCAGGTTCTTAGAGCACAGAACACCCTGGTATCCTCTCCCTCATGAAGCTGCTCTGCTTGAATTGTTATGGGTTAGCTAGTCCTAAAACAAAATTAGCATTTCAAAGGCTCCTAAGCATTGAGCGGGTGGATGTCATTTTTATTTAGGAGACATTGGGATTAGTAGAAGCCATCACTCACCTCCTTGAATCCATTCTTCTCGGATGACATTTTCATACTCTAGATGTACACGGGAGATCCAGAGGCATTGTGATGGGGTTCAACCCTATGAATATCAAATTATGTAAGATTTGCGGGGGATCGAGTTATATTGGGGCAGACATCTATTCATCTAACTTAGGTATTGACATAAGATTAATCAATGTTTATGGCCCATGCCAAAATTGGGGCCCGTTCTGGGAACAATTGCTTAGCTCTAGTCTTCTGCAAGTGGATAATCTTTTTTTCTTTTTTCCACTGGAAAATTGTAATATTTCATTATAATTGAAAAATTACATGTTGTAGATGCCTTTTGGCATATGCTGTGTTGGCCCTTTAGCCATTGTGAGCCATAATCTAAAAAGGTGCTTAGTTTTTGTCAAAAAAAGATGCATATATCATCCATCACCACACAGGGTGTTCGGTTTTCAAAAAATAAGAACACAAGTAACGATGTACAAATGGGGGAAAAGTCAAGATTTTCACCCTTTTTTCTTCTTAACCTTTCTCCACCCTCCCTAAGATTTGTTGGAGTTATAAGTGTTAGCTCTATATCAGCCACAGGTTTGGGATTGTCTTTATTAGAATCTGATGTGTCTGAGATGTGTTGATGTTTGGATCTACTCATATCCATTGTTTCTAGTATCCTTGCCGCCTGTATGTCTATAGGTTCTTGTGGATTTATATCTTCTACTTGTGGTTCTTTGTTTATCTAATTTGTCTCATTGGGGGTTACATATTCCTCCTCTTCTTCCTCCTCGTCATCCGAGAGTGGTGGAGGAAATTGCCATCCGTTGGCTTATTTCCCTGTCTTTTTCTTCCTACGAGTGTCTTTTTTGGTTGTTGGACATATGCTTTCTAGGTGTCCTATTTTTCAGTAGGTTTTGCATCTGAATGTTGTGTTTTCATAATCGAAAATCTATGACCACTACCTCTATCTATGCTTCAGTTGAATTTGGTCCGGCAAGCCTTTGTTGAGGTCTACTTCCACACATATTCGTGCATAAGTGTATATTCTTCCCTCCAGTCTTTGGGTGTCCATTTTGATGTAGCATCCGATAGTATTACTGATTCCTGCGAGTACTTGTTGACTCCAGAGGTGTAATGGGAGATTGTGCAATCACACCCAAACTAGCATCTTAGAGACAACCATTGTATTGGCATCATATGGGAACCATGGTGTGATGAAGAGTCCTGTGGATCCCTAGAACCAAGTTCCTTCCTGTATTACAAAGTCTCTAGCCTCTACTGTAGGAAAGTTCACTATAAAGAACCCCTTGGAACAAAGATGTATTTCACATTGTGTAGTCTAGTTTGTGAAGATCCAATGAAATAGATGAACCGGTTTGGGCCAAAAACAATTGAATCTACATATTATTGCTTGTCTTTCATATATAGTGCAGTGCTCATTTGTTTATGGTATATCTATGCTATATTTTGAGGTATGGTTCAACTGTTCCACAATGTATGGCCTTGCATCCATACCTGTTTGACTTGGTGCTGCTTTGGTTGTGTTTTTCCCTTGAAGAATGTTTTTGTAGGATATACTTCCTATTTTTTTCCCCTGATGTGTTCCTGTAGTTTTTGTACCAGTTCCACTTCCCTCCCCCCTGTAGGCATTTCTGTTGTTGTCTGTCGCACCCCCTCTTATTCTCAGATTGAGAATTATTGTTGACAAGGGTGTGATTTTGTATTCCTTGAGGTAATTTGTGTCTGGAGTACTCTTTCCCCATGAATCAGATTTTGTGTTCTGGTGGGATATCCAAATTTTTGCAGTATAAGATTATGTAGTTACTTTACAGATTCGGTTTCTTTTACCCAAAGTAATTATGTTTTTCTGGCAAGGGTTTTGACAAAAACTTGGAAATGGTGGGTACTTACCGGGGATCCAGATCTTGTTGCAAAGATGTTGTTCTTCAAAATATGTATAGATTTGTTTATAGAGTGGTAGGCACTATTCCCTGGCTTCTCTGCACTTTTCCCCATCAGAACGATCGGATTGGGCCTCAACTTGGTGCAAATGCCCTGCAAATGCTTGGATCCCACATTGTCTGTAACACAGTCCAACATCTGTGTGTATTTCTCCAGCAGATCACACAGTCCAACATCTGTGTGTATTGCTCCAGCGATGCGGAAGATTAGACGTGAAGTGTGGGAAGTTATGCTTAGTTAATATAGAGATTGCATTCAAATCTTCCCACGATTTAGTTCATTTCAAAGAGCTCTTTAGCCTTAACTGCCCTTACTATTCACTCTGATATATCTCTCTTCCATTTTAGGAAATCTTCAAAAGAGATGTCCTTACGTAAAGTAATGCAAAAATAGAAACAACAGAGTGTTTCAAAATCTGAGGTTATAGAGATGTCACCCATATTTTCTAATATGGTTTGCTGTGATGATGGAGGAGTGACATCATGGCAAGTTATCTACGATGGAATTGAAGATAAGAGACTTGTGGTTATTGTTACCAAGGCAACAAAATATTCAACACAACCCTCATCTGCCCAATTTAGAGACACTCCCTGCTCTTTTCTTCACAGAATAGGAGCAAGAGCCAAGACACTACCAGACACATATATGGTTATATAGGTAGTGGATAATGTCAATATCGAAGATATCCAATTCAAGAATTCAAATATGGAGCTGATGGGATCCTTTAAAGCCAAAGATTTGAAACAAATGTATCATCTTCCCAACCCTCAGGATATATATTATAGATCATTCTTGGAAAAGTTCACGAAAGAGAATGAAGAACCCTTTAAGATGATTCATGGGTGGAGAGTCCTGGAGAACAAATTCAAATATGACAAGATGGGTATGTACCCCATAGCTTCTTTAGAAAATCCCCATAACTATGCAGGCTCCATGTTATGTAGATTGTATGGAATTCCTAATAATACTAAGTTCTTTATAGAATGGGTCCCTTTAATCGATGCATGTATCAATTGTCATATAATGAATTGGTTTACTATCCTATCCGATAACTTATCCACGACTATTTCTGAATAGGAGCAAGAGCCAAGACACTACCAAACACAGATATGGTTATATGGGTAGTGGATAATGTCAATATCGAAGATAGCCAATTCAAGAATTCAAATATGGAGCTGATGGGATCATTTAAAGCCGAAGATTTGAAACAAATGTATCATCTTCCCAACCCTCAGGATATATATTATAGATCATTCTTGGAAAAGTTCACGAAAGAGAATGAAGAACCCTTTAAGATGATTCATGGGTGGAGAGTCCTGGAGAACAAATTCAAATATGACAAGATGGGTATGTACCCCATAGCTTCTTTAGAAAATCCCCATAACTATGCAGGCTCCATGTTATGTAGATTGTATGGAATTCCTAATAATACTGTTCTTTATAGAATGGGTCCCTTTAATCGATGCATGTATCAGTTGTCATATAATGAATTGGTCTACTATCCTATCCGATAACTTATCCACGACTATAACTATGTGCAAATGCCCTGCAAATGCTTGGATCCCACATTGTTTGTAACACAGTCCAACATCTGTGTGTATTGCTCGAGCAGATCACATAATCTCTTGTCATTGTCAAACTTCATCTCGGCCTTAGTTCCTTCAACTGCTTCTTCAGGAACTTCTTGAAGGCTATCCTCTTCGATTTCTTCCACAATGTTGCCGGAAGAAGGTAGCGTGGGGTGATTTTTATTGAAGACCAAAGAAGGCCATTTAGCGGTGCTCTAAGTGATCAAACAAGAGTCTGGATCGGTGATCCTCGTGAACCAGGTATTGTCGCTCCTTCTATTATCGGTGGCAGCCTCTGCTACCTTGACAGCAACGGGTGCATGGCATCCAGTCTGCGGGTAGTCATATGGGTCATGTTCCTGCATCCCAAGCAGGTGGTGCGAAGCTTGCCACCTGCGCCACCGCCTTCATATGGTCGTCGATCCTCCTCCTTCACCATGTGCAAGAAGATAATCTTATTCTAATTGGAGACCTTAATTTCTCAATTAGATATTCTGAATCATGGGGCCATAATGCACAAATTGATTTTGTATCAGACTTCTTCAAAAATATATTGGAGGACCATGGCCTTATTGATATTCCATCTGCTAGACTACAACCCATGTAGAGGAAAAAATGGACTAGGGAGGCTAGGCTGGCCAGAAGACTAGATAGCTTCCTCCTTAAAGAATGACTTCAGGGAATGGGGTGTAACTATAGGCAATGGGTTGGATCGAGGGGCTTATCTAATCACTCGCCCATATACCTTGAAATTAGTGGAGGTGTGAACAAGACAAAAGCGCCATATAAGTTCAATGTAACATGGTTAAAATATGTTGACTACATTAAGCTTGTTACTGATTACTCGAAGTCCCATCCTCCTGCCATAGGAGGGAACATAGCAGAAAGATTTGCCCACAATTTAAGAAATCTAAAGAAACTATCCAAAAGATGGGCTCACAACAAGAGACTGATGGATGATTAAACCTTTAGAAGTGTTGAAGCTGAGATAGATTCTATGGAAGATGAGCATAGAAGGGCATATATATCTCCTAAGCATAAGGAGAGGCTCACTATGTTTGGTCTAAAATGCGGATGCAAATTAGAGTTCAATTAATGTTAACCCAGGAAGGTAAACTTAGAAGTACCACCTATAGGTCTAGAAAGATTTCTAATTTGTCTGAGATCTATTGGTTCTCTTACAAGAACACATTCGACAAGATCTCTTATAATAACTAAACAAACTAGAGAGATTCCTAATTTGTTGGAGATCTTAAGGTTCCCTTACAAGAACACATGAATTTTAAGATTTCATCCAACGACTAAACAAACTAGAGATATTCCTAATTTGTCGGAGATATTATGGTTCCCTTACAAGAACACACGAATTTTAAGATTTCTTCCAACAACTAAACAAACTAGAGAGATTTCTAATTTTTCGGAGATCTTATGGTTCCCTTACAAGAACACATGAATTTTAAGATTTTTTCCAACAATTAGAATATCTAACAAGAACTTAAAAGCTAAAATGAAATAAAAACATAAATTAAATTATACCTAAAATAAGCATGCAAGTGAGGCTATGGGGGCCCTCCATAACTCCACAAGCACACCACTTCAAAGGAGACTCAAATGTAGAAGCAACAAAATCAAAGTATGATTCTTTATTTCAAAATCTCCATCATGATGGACAAACCAACTCTAAGATTACAAATGGAACTCTAATATTACAAATGGAACTCTAAATTACAAATGGAGGAGATTGTACTCTCATTTATACAATGGGATGAGATAACAAACTCATAATGATGATCCACTAATCTCTCTTTAGTTCCATACATCTCTCAACCATCCAGACACATAACCCCCTTTTTCCCTTGATCTTCTCCATGAGATCATGATCTTCTCCATAAGGCTTATCTTATCAAATTCAAATTTGATCATTCAAGGACACGTAAAGGTGTCTTGGAAGCTTCCTTTGTACCTACACATGTCACACAACAATCCACTTTCCATATATGAAGTAAAATATATTATTATCTAATATCTAATCAAGAATTTCTCTTAAAAATGCTTGAAAATAAATAATATTTGGAAGATATAAATGAGACCCATAAATGATGAACGATTGGGAAAATGAAGTGACATGGTAGTGAATAATGAGTGATATAATGGAAGCATAGGTGAAAAATGTATGGTAATGAGTGATATTTGTATGACATTTTGAAGCCCAATACACTACCCTGGTAGCGCAAAGGGACAAAATTATAAAAGACAGAGAAGAATCATGGAGGTTACGAAGTAGAGCCATTTGGATACTAGAAGGTGATGATAACACAAAATTCTACCATAAGTTCACCAATGGATGAAAAGAAATCAATACCATTTGGAATTTGAATAATGAATAGGGCATCAGAGTAATTTCCTTTCAGCACTTAGCCTCCCTCGGTACATCTCATTTCAAGCAGCTCTACAACCCCCCCCAACTGCATCGCTGGCTGAAATCATCATAGTGACACAATTGTTTCCCCAGTTTGTTGATCAGCAGGATGTTGTGGATATCAATAAGGATGTTACATTGCAGGAGCTTGAAGCCACTGAAATGGTTCAAGAAAGACAAGAGCCCTGGACCAAATGGATGGACAGTCGAGTTCTATATTGATTTTTTCGAAATCCTTGGAGAATACCTTCTCAAGGTCATTGAAGAATGTAGAATCTCTGGGCGAATGTACAAGGCCTTCAACTCCACCTTCATTGCACTCATCCCAAAATCTTACAACCCTGGCTCCTTCGATGACTTTCGTCTCATCTCCCTCTGTAATTTTATTTATAAGATCATAGCCAAAATCATAGCAAATCACCTCTGTCCCATTCTATCCTCCCACATTTCCTCTGAACAATTTTCTTTCCTTCAGGTTCAATAGATTCATGAAGCTGTAGGAACTGCTCACGAGGTCTTACAATCCATTCAGATGAAGAAATTGAAAGGTATGATACTCAAAGTAGATTTCTCCAAATCTTTTGATCGTGCTAGCTGGTTATATATTAGAATTCTCTTAACTCATCTCAATTTCCCCTTAGAGTTCATAAATTGGATTATGTGTTGCATAACAAATACATATTTCTGTGTCCTTATTAATGGATCAACGTCCCCATTTTTTCACTCGGAAAGGTGCCTCAGGCAAGGATGCCCTCTCGCCCCTCTATTGTTTTTTCTCATCATGGAGGGACTTAGCAGAATCATCTTAGAATACCACAGGATGTGGAGATTATAGGGAATCAGGATCACAGATAATTTCATACTGACCCATCTTCTCTTTGTTTATGATGTACTTCTCTTCCTTAATGGAGGCATTGGGGACCTGACAATCTGCAAAACGTCATGTCCATTTTAAGAATAGCAACGGGAATGGAGATCAACACCATAAAGTCCACCATCACTGCTTCAATCTGCTCACCGCAAGAAATATAGTATGCTCTCAACAGATTCCCATTCACTCTCCAAAATTTGGATGATGGTATTAGATATCTGGAATACGGGTTAAAGCCTCATTGTTACAAGATTTCTAATATGGCTAGTCTCCAAGCTCGAGAGAAGACTAAACATTTGGCACCATAAATATCTCTCCAGAGCGGGATGGTTAGTCCTTATAAAAGTCATTCTCAAAGCCACACACGTATATTGGATGTCCATAGCATGGATTCCTAGGAGTATACTCACCAGAATTCAAAATATCTACTGCAGATTCCTTTGGAAAGGCAAACAGACACGAAGAATTTTTTCCTGGGCTAGATGGGAGTTACTTGCTCTACCAAAGAAATGGGGAGGTTGGGGAATTAAGAGACAGGACCATTTTTCAACTACTCTGGTTGCTAAGTTGGGATGGCAGTTGATCACCTCATGCAATATATGGACAAGGGTGGCCTATTCAAAATACATCTTCCCCCACAATATGATGGATTGGATCAGACAACCCAATTGGAACAAGACTGGGATATTTATCATCTAGAGAGCATTAATCAACTCCTAGCCTCTCATCTGAGATGGGATCACCTGGATAATACATTCCGGCTCATTGGTACGCATTGGTTTGGATCCCTGGATTGGCAGTGGAAACTCACACAGGCTTCCATGGGAATTAACCCTTCTACTCAACAATTTTGGCTTCATATACATTAATCAGATTGTGGATCCAGAGCACACTACTCTTTTCCAACAAGCATGGAAGACTGCTCATTGTCTACATCTCCCACAGATCTGGCATCACTATTGGAATGATTATATCTCTGCTATGACTGAATCAAACGTTGGGATCACAGAGGGGGGAGATGAGCTAGTTTGGGCCCAAGAAAAACATGTCAAATACTCACCCAAGGAAGGATATCTATGTATTATGTGGACCATCGAACATTGATTGCTAAGAATTTTTGGAGCCAGCTGTGGAAACTAAAATCACCCCAAAAACGTGGTTGTTCATGTGGACAGTGCTTAGGAACAAGGCCCCCACTGGGGACAATCTTAATAAGAGAGATTTTCATGGTCCATCTTGGTGTTGCTTATGCAAGAATAGCTCAAAATCCATTGACCACCTCTTTCTATTTTGCTTGATCGTTGTGGACTTGTAGAATACAACCCTCATTGCCATAAAAATCCATATTCGATGGCAAGGCTCATCTGTAAAGGACGTCTGGCTAGCCTGGTGGACATCGGTTGTCCCGAAGAAAGCCATAAATCTACCCCTCCTATTTTATTGGGCTATCTAGATATCTCGGAACCAATATATTTTCCAGGACATCATCCCTAATTAGCACTCTATCTTTGCTCGAACTTTGGCCACCTATTATATCATCCCTAATGATGATGCTACTCCTCCCACCAGAAATATAGTACCTGATGCCATCAACTGAGGCTATCCTTGGGCTTATTTCGACAGGTCTGCCTAGGATGGAGGGTGTGGGGGGGGGAGCTATTCTATACCTCTTTGATACACATTTCTTTAAAATTTAAATGGGTTTGGGAAGGGGCACAAAAAACTATGCTGAGCTCATTACCCTTAGATATCTCCTTCATTTCGTCGTGGAAAAACATTGCAAGAATATCCAAATTTTTGGGGACTCAAAGAATATTATCAACTAGATAAGCAATACATCTATTTGTCATGCATATACTCTGAGACCTATTCTGGAAGAGGCACATAGATTCATTTCACATTTTTATCACTTTGTTTGTCGCCACATATATAGGGAATGCAACCAGATTTTTGATCAGCTATCCAAGGAAGCTGCGAACGAACCGCATGGTACGTGGATGATACAGGAGCAGAGGGATGATGATCATTATCAATACTACCATCGCCCATACATGGACTATAGAGCATAATTGAGCCCGGAGGGGCTTGTATTTACATGGTTCTATTTTTTGTTGCATAATTTATTAGTACATATGTATATCTCGGTTATATTAGCTATATATATTAGCTAATAAAAAATTGTACTCCTTGCATGGAGTTTTTTTTTTTTTTTTTTAAATTTGTTCTCGCTGCGTGGAGCCACATAGACCTATGATATATTTTTTGATGGGCGAATAGCCTCACTATGTAGCATATGTGACTCAACATCTACAATATGTAATTTTCTTACTATCAATGAAAATTACGATTTTTCCTTGGGAAAAAAAAGTAAAAATTAAATATG